>OU461582.1:588169-603442 GCA_911812115.1 Pristionchus exspectatus | reverse complement strand
TGGTGGTCCTTGTGCTCGTCGTCGCTCCCTCCCGGGCGAAGGATGAAAAGTTACTTATTATAATTGAGTCGAAATATATAAAATTCACGTTAATTTTCATTGGTTATTCTCAAAAACTGCGCGTAAAATTCGAGGCAAGAGTAGCACATCTACTATTAGCTAATCACGCCGAAAGAAGCGCATAAGCATTTTCTGGTCTCAATATCTAATTAAGGATGACTAAACCGTTTTCGATAGCATACAAATGGCATTCCTGATGAAATTATACCAAAAGCAGCTCAATCTATCGCTCGAATTAAGCAAACCATCAAATATTAGTTTGTACAAAAATGGCATCAATGTGTGGCGAGGGTCGCTCGGGCGTTTCCCCGACGAGCGAGCTCCTCTATTCAACCACATTCACTTCCAATTCGTTAAATATCATGCTAAAGAAGAAAAAAACTTATCCCTTTAAAATAATCGCTCCTAAAGGAGCTGATGGGGCAGCGCCGACGGCCAGTCGCGTGCGTCGGGCGCTTAACCGGGGCCTGAGTATAAGCAAAGGTGAAATTAAGTGAAAATACACGAAAACAAAGCAATAATCGAAGCGAACGCGAAAATAAGTGAAATCAGCCGCTCCAGAATTTCTCGAAACTGAGCCGTCGTGCAATTTGCAATGCTCGTGGCCCCACACCACACATGACGGCTACCGTAATCGCACCACATCATCGCTGTTGTTGTAACTCAAATTCTAGAAATATTTCACCGGGACAATCCGGGTCGATTCCGGCAAATCGACCATGAAAAAAAATATGAGCACAAAAGAGCTCGAATAAATGTGTATTGGAAAAGTACGAGAAAAACGAAATTGTCCGGTAAAGTACGGTAACCGTTCCGATTTCTCTGTCATGTACGATAGACTATGATTTATTATGGAAACGATGATTTATTATGGAGACTATGATTTATTATGGAGACTATGATTTATTATGGAAACGATGAATTATTATGGAGACTATGATTTATTATGGAGACTATGATTTATTATGGAAACGATGAATTATTATGGAGACTATGATTTATTATGGAGACTATAATTTATTATGGAAACGATGAATTATTATGGAGACTTTGATTTATTATGGAGACTATGATTTATTATGGAAACGATGAATTATTATGGAGACTATGATTTAGGAGCTACAATAAAGACGGTGATGCAGGAGCTGCAATAAAGACGGAGCAGATGCAGGAGCTGCAATAAAGACGGTGATGGGAGCTGCAATAAAGACGATGATGCATGAGCCGCAATAAAGACGGAGCAGATGCAGGAGCTGCAATAAAGACGGTGATGCAGGAGCTGCAATAAAGACGGAGCAGATGCAGGAGCTGCAATAAAGACGGAGCAGATGCAGGAGCTGCAATAAAGACGGTGATGCAGGAGCTGCAATAAAGACGGTGATGCAGGAGCTATGTAGACTATGATTCATTATGAAACGATGAATTATTATGGAGACTATGATTTAGGAGCTACAATAAAGACGGTGATGCAGGAGCAGCAATAAAGACGGAGCAGATGCAGGAGCTGCAATAAAGACGGAGCAGATGCAGGAGCTGCAATAAAGACGGTGATGCAGGAGCTGCAATAAAGACGGTGATGCAGGAGCTATGTAGACTATGATTTATTATGGAAACGATGAATTATTATGGAGACTATGATTTAGGAGCTACAATAAAGACGGTGATGCAGGAGCTGCAATAAAGACGGAGCAGATGCAGGAGCAGCAATAAAGACGGAGCAGATGCAGGAGCAGCAATAAAGACGGAGCAGATGCAGGAGCTGCAATAAATACGGTGATGCAGGAGTTGCAATAAAGACGGTGATGCAGGAGCTGCAATAAAGACGGTGATGCAGGAGCTGCAATAAAGACGGAGCAGATGCAGGAGCTGCAATAAAGACGGTGATGCAGGAGCTGCAATAAAGACGGAACAGATGCAGGAGCTGCAATAAAGACGGTGATGCAGGAGCTGCAATAAAGACGGTGATGCAGGAGCTGCAATAAAGACGGAGCAGATGCAGGAGCTGCAATAAAGACGGTGATGCAGGAGCTGCAATAAAGACGGTGATGCAGGAGCTGCAATAAAGACGGAGCAGATGCAGGAGCTGCAATAAAGACAGTGATGCAGGAGCTGCAATAAAGACGGAGCAGATGCAGGAGCTGCAATAAAGACGGTGATGCAGGAGCTGCAATAAAGACGGTGATGCAGGAGCTGCAACAAAGACGGAGCAGATGCAGGAGCTGCAATAAAGACGGTGATGCAGGAGCTGCAATAAAGACGGAGCAGATGCAGGAGCTGCAATAAAGACGGTGATGCAGGAGCTGCAATAAAGACGGTGATGCAGGAGCTGCAATAAAGACGGAGCAGATGCAGAAGCTGCAATAAAGACAGTGATGCAGGAGCTGCAATAAAGACGGTAATGCAGGAGCTGCAATGAAGACGGTGATGCAACAGAGACGGTGATGCAGGAGCTGCAATAAAGACGGTGATGCAGGAGCTATGTAGACTATGTAGACTATGATTCATTATGAAAACGATGAATTATTATGGAAACGATGAATTATTATGGAAACGATGAATTATTATGGAGACTATGATTTATTATGGAGACTATGATTTATTATGGAAACGATGAATTATTATGGAAACGATGATTTATTATGGAAACGATGAATTATTATGGAGACTATGATTTATTATGGAGACTATGATTTATTATGGAAACGATGAATTATTATGGAGACTATGATTTATTATGGAGACTATGATTTATTATGGAAACGATGAATTATTATGGAGACTATGATTTATTATGGAGACTATGATTTATTATGGAAACGATGAATTATTATGGAGACTTTGATTTATTATGGAGACTATGATTTATTATGGAAACGATGAATTATTATGGAGACTATGATTTATTATGGAGACTATGATTTATTATGGAAACGATGATATTATTATGGAGACTATGATTTATTATGGAGACTATGATTTATTATGGAAACGATGAATTATGGAGACTATGATTTATTATGGAGACTATGATTTATTATGGAAACGATGAATTATTATGGAGACTTTGATTTATTATGGAGACTATGATTTATTATGGAAACGATGAAAATGACGGAGCAGATGCAGGAGCTGCAATAAAGACGGTGATGCAGGAGCTGGAATAAAGACGGTGATGCAGGAGCTATGTAGACTATGATTCATTATGAAAACGATGAATTATTATGGAGACTATGATTTATTATGGAGACTATGATTTATTATGGAAACGATGAATTATTATGGAGACTATGATTTATTATGGAGACTATGATTTATTATGGAAACGATGAATTATTATGGAGACTATGATTTATTATGGAGACTATGATTTATTATGGAAACGATGAATTATTATGGAGACTTTGATTTATTATGGAGACTATGATTTATTATGGAAACGATGAAAATGACGGAGCAGATGCAGGAGCTGCAATAAAGACGGTGATGCAGGAGCTGCAATAAAGACGGTGATGCAGGAGCTATGTAGACTATGATTCATTATGAAAACGATGAATTATTATGGAGACTATGATTTAGGAGCTACAATAAAGACGGTGATGCAGGAGCAGCAATAAAGACGGAGCAGATGCAGGAGCTGCAATAAAGACGGAGCAGATGCAGGAGCTGCAATAAAGACGGTGATGCAGGAGCTGCAATAAAGACGGTGATGCAGGAGCTATGTAGACTATGATTTATTATGGAAACGATGATTTATTATGGAGACTATGATTTATTATGGAGACTATGATTTATTATGGAAACGATGAATTATTATGGAGACTATGATTTATTATGGAGACTATGATTTATTATGGAAACGATGAATTATTATGGAGACTATGATTTATTATGGAGACTATAATTTATTATGGAAACGATGAATTATTATGGAGACTTTGATTTATTATGGAGACTATGATTTATTATGGAAACGATGAATTATTATGGAGACTATGATTTAGGAGCTACAATAAAGACGGTGATGCAGGAGCTGCAATAAAGACGGAGCAGATGCAGGAGCTGCAATAAAGACGGTGATGGGAGCTGCAATAAAGACGATGATGCAGGAGCCGCAATAAAGACGGAGCAGATGCAGGAGCTGCAATAAAGACGGTGATGCAGGAGCTGCAAAAAGACGGAGCAGATGCAGGAGCTGCAATAAAGACGGAGCAGATGCAGGAGCTGCAATAAAGACGGTGATGCAGGAGCTGCAATAAAGACGGTGATGCAGGAGCTATGTAGACTATGATTCATTATGAAAACGATGAATTATTATGGAGACTATGATTTAGGAGCTACAATAAAGACGGTGATGCAGGAGCAGCAATAAAGACGGAGCAGATGCAGGAGCTGCAATAAAGACGGAGCAGATGCAGGAGCTGCAATAAAGACGGTGATGCAGGAGCTGCAATAAAGACGGTGATGCAGGAGCTATGTAGACTATGATTTATTATGGAAACGATGAATTATTATGGAGACTATGATTTAGGAGCTACAATAAAGACGGTGATGCAGGAGCTGCAATAAAGACGGAGCAGATGCAGGAGCAGCAATAAAGACGGAGCAGATGCAGGAGCAGCAATAAAGACGGAGCAGATGCAGGAGCTGCAATAAATACGGTGATGCAGGAGCTGCAATAAAGACGGTGATGCAGGAGCTGCAATAAAGACGGTGATGCAGGAGCTGCAATAAAGACGGAGCAGATGCAGGAGCTGCAATAAAGACGGAGCAGATGCAGGAGCTGCAATAAAGACGGTGATGCAGGAGCTATGTAGACTATGATTCATTATGAAACGATGAATTATTATGGAGACTATGATTTAGGAGCTACAATAAAGACGGTGATGCAGGAGCAGCAATAAAGACGGAGCAGATGCAGGAGCTGCATAAAGACGGAGCAGATGCAGGAGCTGCAATAAAGACGGTGATGCAGGAGCTGCAATAAAGACGGTGATGCAGGAGCTATGTAGGCTATGATTTATTATGGAAACGATGATTTATTATGGAGACTATGATTTATTATGGAGACTATGATTTATTATGGAAACGATGAATTATTATGGAGACTATGATTTATTATGGAGACTATGATTTATTATGGAAACGATGAATTATTATGGAGACTATGATTTATTATGGAGACTATAATTTATTATGGAAACGATGAATTATTATGGAGACTTTGATTTATTATGGAGACTATGATTTATTATGGAAACGATGAATTATTATGGAGACTATGATTTAGGAGCTACAATAAAGACGGTGATGCAGGAGCTGCAATAAAGACGGAGCAGATGCAGGAGCTGCAATAAAGACGGTGATGGGAGCTGCAATAAAGACGATGATGCAGGAGCCGCAATAAAGACGGAGCAGATGCAGGAGCTGCAATACAGACGGTGATGCAGGAGCTGCAATAAAGACGGAGCAGATGCAGGAGCTGCAATAAAGACGGAGCAGATGCAGGAGCTGCAATAAAGACGGTGATGCAGGAGCTGCAATAAAGACGGTGATGCAGGAGCTATGTAGACTATGATTCATTATGAAAACGATGAATTATTATGGAGACTATGATTTAGGAGCTACAATAAAGACGGTGATGCAGGAGCAGCAATAAAGACGGAGCAGATGCAGGAGCTGCAATAAAGACGGAGCAGATGCAGGAGCTGCAATAAAGACGGTGATGCAGGAGCTGCAATAAAGACGGTGATGCAGGAGCTATGTAGACTATGATTTATTATGGAAACGATGAATTATTATGGAGACTATGATTTAGGAGCTACAATAAAGACGGTGATGCAGGAGCTGCAATAAAGACGGAGCAGATGCAGGAGCAGCAATAAAGACGGAGCAGATGCAGGAGCTGCAATAAATACGGTGATGCAGGAGCTGCAATAAAGACGGTGATGCAGGAGCTGCAATAAAGACGGTGATGCAGGAGCTGCAATAAAGACGGAGCAGATGCAGGAGCTGCAATAAAGACGGAGCAGATGCAGGAGCTGCAATAAAGACGGTGATGCAGGAGCTGCAATAAAGACGGTGATGCAGGAGCTGCAATAAAGACGGAGCAGATGCAGGAGCTGCAATAAAGACGGTGATGCAGGAGCTGCAATAAAGACGGTGATGCAGGAGCTGCAATAAAGACGGAGCAGATGCAGGAGCTGCAATAAAGACGGTGATGCAGGAGCTGCAATAAAGACGGTGATGCAGGAGCTGCAATAAAGACGGAGCAGATGCAGGAGCTGCAATAAATACGGTGATGCAGGAGCTGCAATAAAGACGGTGATGCAGGAGCTGCAATGAAGACGGTGATGCAGGAGCTGCAATAAAGACGGAGCAGATGCAGGAGCAGCAATAAAGACGGAGCAGATGCAGGAGCAGCAATAAAGACGGAGCAGATGCAGGAGCTGCAATAAATACGGTGATGCAGGAGCTGCAATAAAGACGGTGATGCAGGAGCTGCAATGAAGACGGTGATGCAGGAGCTGCAATAAAGACGGAGCAGATGCAGGAGCTGCAATAAAGACGGTGATGCAGGAGCTGCAATAAAGACGGTGATGCAGGAGCTGCAATAAAGACGGAGCAGATGCAGGAGCTGCAATAAATACGGTGATGCAGGAGCTGCAATAAAGACGGTGATGCAGGAGCTGCAATGAAGACGGTGATGCAGGAGCTGCAATAAAGACGGAGCAGATGCAGGAGCAGCAATAAAGACGGAGCAGATGCAGGAGCAGCAATAAAGACGGAGCAGATGCAGGAGCTGCAATAAATACGGTGATGCAGGAGCTGCAATAAAGACGGTGATGCAGGAGCTGCAATGAAGACGGTGATGCAGGAGCTGCAATAAAGACGGAGCAGATGCAGGAGCAGCAATAAAGACGGAGCAGATGCAGGAGCTGCAATAAAGACGGAGCAGATGCAGGAGCTGCAATAAAGACGGTGATGGGAGCTGCAATAAAGACGATGATGCAGGAGCCGCAATATAGACGGAGCAGATGCAGGAGCTGCAATAAAGACGGTGATGCAGGAGCTGCAATAAAGACGGAGCAGATGCAGGAGCTGCAATAAAGAAGGAGCAGATGCAGGAGCTGCAATAAAGACGGTGATGCAGGAGCTGCAATAAAGACGGTGATGCAGGAGCTATGTAGACTATGATTCATTATGAAAACGATGAATTATTATGGAGACTATGATTTAGGAGCTACAATAAAGACGGTGATGCAGGAGCAGCAATAAAGACGGAGCAGATGCAGGAGCTGCAATAAAGACGGAGCAGATGCAGAGCTGCAATAAAGACGGTGATGCAGGAGCTGCAATAAAGACGGTGATGCAAGATGAGGTGATGCGATGTGATGATGATGAGACTATGATTTATTATGGAGACTATGATTAATTATGGAAACGATGAATTATTATGGAAACGATGAATTATTATGGAAACGATGATTTATTATGGAAACGAAGAATTATTATGGAAACTATGAATTAGTATGGAAACGATGATTTATTATGGAGACTATGATTTATTATGGAGACTATGATTTATTATGGAAACGATGAATTATTATGGAGACTATGATTTATTATGGAGACTATGATTTATTATGGAAACGATGAATTATTATGGAGACTATGATTTATTATGGAGACTATGATTTATTATGGAGACTATGATTTATTATGGAGACTATGATTTATTATGGAAACGATGAATTATTATGGAGACTATGATTTATTATGGAGACTATGATTTATTATGGAAACGATGAATTATTATGGAGACTATGA
Organism: Pristionchus exspectatus; assembly: GCA_911812115.1. Taxonomy (NCBI): domain Eukaryota; kingdom Metazoa; phylum Nematoda; class Chromadorea; order Rhabditida; family Neodiplogasteridae; genus Pristionchus; species Pristionchus exspectatus. Next base: position 595,555 of record OU461582.1, on the reverse strand, counting down.
TTTATTATGGAGACTATGATTTATTATGGAAACGATGAATTATTATGGAGACTATGATTTATTATGGAGACTATGATTTATTATGGAAACGATGAATTATTATGGAGACTGTACCGAATTCCATCGGAATCGGTACCCAAATACAATAATAATATAAATTATAAACCATTCCATAATAATAAGTCAGTTGCTAATGATCCACCAAACCTACTACGGTATCCAAAACTCCAAACTACAATTAGCTAGTCGCGACCCTCTGTAAGAGAGCGCGCACATCACACTCGTCCATTTTCTATCCCTTTCCATTTGAATTTCCCGTGGTTCTTACCGGGAAAACCTACCGTATCATTCTCATCCACTATTTCCATTCGCTGGCCTAAATTCTCTTCTTTTTCCTCCATTAAACTGTCCACGACAGTTGTTTCCATGTTTATTATTATTATTCACCATTATCATTGCTTTCTTCCACTATTTCGCGTTGCTATACCATTACTAAGGTTTAATTACCCAAGTTTGAGGTCGATCAAACAACGGGGAAGAGCCATCATTCCACCCGCTACACTCGCATCAGCCCAAGGGTCTTCTATCCATCCACCATTCACTACCAGTTCCACCAAGGTTTCCTAGTCTCCATCCACCCAATTATCCATCCATTCACTCTGCTCTATCCAATCCATTCTCCTCCACTTTCGTCATTAGTTCACCCTTTATTTATTGTACAGTGTGATTATTGAATGAATTAATCTATTCACTTGATCCTCGTGCAAATACACCGCGACACTAGCCGAATTTCTCTGTAACAAGTCAGAGAATTCGGTATATGGTGCATCATCCAATTCAAGATCCCATCCAAAATTCCGCGTGGCAGGCACCCCATTCCATCCAGTGGCAGAAACATTCTGGTTCCACTACCATTGATTTCTCTCGAGTTACCACCAGAAAACATCATCCAGGGAGAGCCATGACTTCCCAGTTTGTGTCCGATTACTCTACTATCCATTCCATTCTTTCCAACCTCCACAACCATCTTTCCACCCACAATAACGCAATCACCCAATTCCCTCTATTGTCATCATCTGACGAAATTCTCCAACTGTCATCCACTGCGATGACGGCACACCTGGAGGTGTTGTCGCTTATGGACGACTACAAGGATGCGATTATGAGCATCGAGGACAAGATCAACGACATGGAGGACGGTGCTGAAAAGGAAGAAGAGAAGCGAATCTTCTCATCGATGGAGACTAGCACGGACGGATCGACTCAACTGCCTGTGAGTTTGCCCCTGCTGGCAAAGCTTACTGCCAAGCAGGGAACTAAGTATGATCGCGCTTTCGAGGCAGCAACCAATAGAGTTTCTATGCTCGCCCGTTTGCCTCCGAATCAGCCATCTACTAGTACTCCATCCATCCATACCATACCTGATCAATCCAGCCCTCTGACATATGTTCCACAAGCTATTATTCCACTTCCTCCAATGCACATTGAACCATTCGATGGTAACAATATCACATTATGGTCATCGTTTCACTCTCAGTTTCAATCCATTATCGGATCCAGACCAGAGTTATCCCCACTTGAGAAACTGAACTATCTCCGTTCGTTGCTAAAAGGTGACGCACTCAAACTGGTCCAGTCCATTCCAATTAGAGACGATCTCTATTCCCATACCCTCGATCGATTGAAGGTAGCGTACGATCGTTCCAACCATTCCACTGCCATCCTCTACCAGAAACTAATGGGCCTAAAACCCAAGTCTTCCCGTATCGAGGACCAGTTGAATTGTGTCAGAGACATGATCAACCTTGTTTACCACCTCGACGATGCCAAGAACCTCAACAGTTTACCACTGATTGAGCAGCTTGCCAGTCGAGTGCATCCAACCTTCATCAGAAAGATTTGGAAACTAAATCCTGAGTCCATGATGGATGCCCTCACTTACATCGACAAAGAACTTCGAGAGGAATTAGAGTGTCGTGCGGTTGAAAGTGCATTCCATTCCAATCAGATCACATCCATCCATTCCAATCAGATCACATCCATCCATTCCAATCAGATCACATCCATCCATTCCAATCCCGATTCCAATAGTGAACAATACATCCGCCCTCCCAATGAGAAGTCCCATGATTCCCCAAAGTGTGATTATTGCGGATCCATCCATCAATCTATTAATTGTTCCAAGTACAAATCGTGTGACGAGCGCACCAACAGAATCTCTCAGATTAGAGTGTGCAGGAAATGTTTACAGTCCAATCACAATTACAATGAATGCACAGCCAAGTGTGTGAAGTGCAAAGGCACCCATCACATGTCCATTTGTAGAACCACTGCTCCACCCAATCATTCCAATTCCAACACTCCGGTCATCCAGGCTGCAGCTATCGTTACCAACCCATGGCCACAGACCCGCATGCATACTGCTACCGGAGTCATTCGAAATCCAGTTCACGGTACCGCTCGCGATGCTACCGTATTTCTCGATTCAGGCTCACAAATGTCCATGATTTCTCGCAGCCTTTCCAAGCAACTCAAGCTCGAGCCAATCGAGAAAAGAGTTGTTTCCATTGCCGGAATCACTGGCCATTCTGATCCACAGGTCACAGAAGTCGTCCAATTCGACCTGATGACCAGTTCAGGATCCTATTCAGTAGAGGCCGTCATTCAAGACACACTTGGTATCCCTTCCATGGCTGTTGATGCCCTTCCAACGTCAGATATCCAGTTCATCAGAGATGAATCAATCTATGTACCACCATCCATTCTCACTAGTCATACGGTATCTCCAGAGATCCTTCTCGGTCTCGATATCACACATACTCTCACTAAGAACACTGAATCCATTCGACTCCCCAGTGGTCTCGAACTGAACTACAGTCAGCTCGGCCCGATTATTATCGGATCGATGCCACTACATTCCATCCAATCCAATGCAAAGAAACAAGAGGAAACTCCGCTGTACTGCGGTGGAATCTTCGTTTCCCACCCATTCGATCCAGATGACCAAGCCGAACGAGATAAGAAACTCGATAAGGCGTTCATGTCCATCTTCAATGCTGAGCCCAATAGTGAGTATGAGGACTCTGATGAAGAGTACCCGTACGATGATAATCACTATCCACCACTCCACGACTATCCACCCTAAGCCTACGGGCCTCCATTCCTTCCCCCGCCGGAGGATCATACTCCGTATGAGCAAATTTCAATGTAATAATTCTTATTTCGTTCAACTGTCTAGTTATTGCCTAGTTCGCCTTGTGACCCCTATTTCGTTGTTTGTGCCCAAATTTTTGACTCATCAACTACATCTACTCTTCTACTACATCGACAATGATGCCCATTCATTTTTCTATCCATCTCCATTTCCATATCCATCCATCCTCCGCCCTCGGAGTGTACCGAATTCCATCGGAATCGGTACCCAAATACAATAATAATATAAATTATAAACCATTCCATAAATAATAAGTCAGTTGCTAATGATCCACCAAACCTACTACGGTATCCAAAACTCCAAACTACAATTAGCTAGTCGCGACCCTCTGTAAGAGAGCGCGCACATCACACTCGTCCATTTTCTATCCCTTTCCATTTGAATTTCCCGTGGTTCTTACCGGGAAAACCTACCGTATCATTCTCATCCACTATTTCCATTCGCTGGCCTAAATTCTCTTCTTTTTCCTCCATTAAACTGTCCACGACAGTTGTTTCCATGTTTATTATTATTATTCACCATTATCATTGCTTTCTTCCACTATTTCGCGTTGCTATACCATTACTAAGGTTTAATTACCCAAGTTTGAGGTCGATCAAACAACGGGGAAGAGCCATCATTCCACCCGCTACACTCGCATCAGCCCAAGGGTCTTCTATCCATCCACCATTCACTACCAGTTCCACCAAGGTTTCCTAGTCTCCATCCACCCAATTATCCATCCATTCACTCTGCTCTATCCAATCCATTCTCCTCCACTTTCGTCATTAGTTCACCCTTTATTGTACAGTGTGATTATTGAATGAATTAATCTATTCACTTGATCCTCGTGCAAATACACCGCGACACTAGCCGAATTTCTCTGTAACAAGTCAGAGAATTCGGTATAGAGACTTTGATTTATTATGGAGACTATGATTTATTATGGAAACGATGAATTATTATGGAGACTATGATTTAGGAGCTGCAATAAAGACGGTGATGCAGGAGCTGCAATAAAGACGGAGCAGATGCAGGAGCTGCAATAAAGACGGTGATGGGAGCTGCAATAAAGACGGTGATGCAGGAGCTGCAATAAAGACGGAGCAGATGCAGGAGCTGCAATAAAGACGGTGATGCAGGAGCTGCAATAAAGACGGTGATGCAGGAGCTGCAATAAAGACGGAGCAGATGCAGGAGCTGCAATAAAGACGGTGATGGGAGCTGCAATAAAGACGGTGATGCAGGAGCTGCAATAAAGACGGTGATGCAGGAGCTGCAATAAAGACGGAGCAGATGCAGGAGCTGCAATAAAGACGGAGCAGATGCAGGAGCTGCAATAAAGACGGTGATGCAGGAGCTATGTAGACTATGATTCATTATGAAAACGATGAATTATTATGGAGACTATGATTTAGGAGCTACAATAAAGACGGTGATGCAGGAGCAGCATAAAGACGGAGCAGATGCAGGAGCTGCAATAAAGACGGAGCAGATGCAGAAGCTGCAATAAAGACGGTGATGCAGGAGCTGCAATAAAGACGGTGATGCAGGATGCGTGATGATGATGAGACTATGATTTATTATGGAGACTATGATTAATTATGGAAACGATGAATTATTATGGAAACGATGAATTATTATGGAAACGATGATTTATTATGGAAACGAAGAATTATTATGGAAACTATGAATTAGTATGGAAACGATGATTTATTATGGAGACTATGATTTATTATGGAGACTATGATTTATTATGGAAACGATGAATTATTATGGAGACTATGATTTATTATGGAGACTATGATTTATTATGGAAACGATGAATTATTATGGAGACTATGATTTATTATGGAGACTATGATTTATTATGGAGACTATGATTTATTATGGAGACTATGATTTATTATGGAAACGATGAATTATTATGGAGACTATGATTTATTATGGAGACTATGATTTATTATGGAAACGATGAATTATTATGGAGACTATGATTTATTATGGAGACTATGATTTATTATGGAAACGATGAATTATTATGGAGACTATGATTTATTATGGAGACTATGATTTATTATGGAAACGATGAATTATTATGGAGACTTTGATTTATTATGGAGACTATGATTTATTATGGAAACGATGAATTATTATGGAGACTATGATTTAGGAGCTGCAATAAAGACGGTGATGCAGGAGCTGCAATAAAGACGGAGCAGATGCAGGAGCTGCAATAAAGACGGTGATGGGAGCTGCAATAAAGACGGTGATGCAGGAGCTGCAATAAAGACGGAGCAGATGCAGGAGCTGCAATAAAGACGGTGATGCAGGAGCTGCAATAAAGACGGTGATGCAGGAGCTGCAATAAAGACGGAGCAGATGCAGGAGCTGCAATAAAGACGGTGATGGGAGCTGCAATAAAGACGGTGATGCAGGAGCTGCAATAAAGACGGTGATGCAGGAGCTGCAATAAAGACGGAGCAGATGCAGGAGCTGCAATAAAGACGGAGCAGATGCAGGAGCTGCAATAAAGACGGTGATGCAGGAGCTATGTAGACTATGATTTATTATGGAGACTATGATTTATTATGGAAACGATGAATTATTATGGAGACTATGATTTAGGAGCTGCAATAAAGACGGTGATGCAGGAGCTGCAATAAAGACGGAGCAGATGCAGGAGCTGCAATAAAGACGGTGATGCAGGAGCTGCAATAAAGTCGGTGATGCAGGAGCTGCAATAAAGACGGAGCAGATGCAGGAGCTGCAATAAAGACGGTGATGCAGGAGCTGCAATAAAGACGGTGATGCAGGAGCTGCAATAAAGACGGAGCAGATGCAGGAGCTGCAATAAAGACGGAGCAGATGCAGGAGCTGCAATAAAGACGGAGCAGATGCAGGAGCTGCAATAAAGACGGTGATGCAGGAGCTTCAATAAAGACGGTGATGCAGGAGCTGCAATAAAGACGGAGCAGATGCAGGAGCTGCAATAAAGACGGAGCAGATGCAGGAGCTGCAATAAAGACGGTGATGCAGGAGCTGCAATAAAGACGGTGATGCAGGAGCTTCAATAAAGACGGTGATGCAGGAGCTGCAATAAAGACGGTGATGCAGGAAAAAAAAATCACAGTCTCCATAATAATTCATCGTTTCCATAATAATTCATCGTTTTCATAATGAATCATAGTCTCCAAAATAATTCATCGTTTCCATAATAAATCATCGTTTCCATAATAAATCATACTCTCCATAATAATTCATCGTTTTCATAATAAATCATAGTCTCCATAATAATTCATCGTTTTCATAATAAATCATAGTCTCCAAAATAATTCATCGTTTCCATAATAAATCATCGTTTCCATAATAAATCATAGTCTCCATAATAATTCATCGTTTCCATAATAAATCGTTTTTTTCTGTTTTTTGTTTTTTTTTTTTTAATGTTTTTTTCAGGACGGCCATTTTTTGGCTACTACAAATAGTTTTTCTGAATTTTCAAGAAGGCCTTTCATCCTTTCAACTTGTGCTTAAAATGCGGGTTATAGTACTCAGTGAGACGCACATTTTCCACTTTTCAAAAAGGCGATATCTCAATTTTGAAGGAAGTTATGATTTTTCGAAAATCCGACAGCTTCGGAGCCGGATTTTGGGCATAAATGAGTTTAAGGCCTATTCAAGCAAGCAAAGCATTCATGGTCCATAGATGCATAAACCCTGAAAAATTGGACCGAATCGAAGCACTTTGAACAGTTTGTCAAACGGCACATGCGATCTCTCAGAAGACCTCTGATAAATCATAGTCTCCATAATAATTCATCGTTTCCATAATAAATCATAGTCTCCATAATAAATCATAGTCTCCATAATAAATCATCGTTTCCATACTAATTCATCGTTTCCATAATAATTCATCGTTTCCATAATAAATCATAGTCTCCATAATAAATCATAGTCTCCATAATAAATCATCGTTTCCATAATAAATCATCGTTTCCATAATAATTCATCGTTTCCATAATAATTCATCGTTTCCATAATTAATCATAGTCTCCATAATAAATCATAGTCTCCATAATAATTCATAGTCTCCATAATAATTCATCGTTTTCATAATAAATCATAATCTCCATAATAAATCATAGTCTCCATAATAAATCATAGTCTCCATAATAAATCATCGTTTCCAT
>OU461582.1:543459-587669 GCA_911812115.1 Pristionchus exspectatus | reverse complement strand
ACAGATAGAAGTGGGAATAACTTTCGATTTTCAATTAGAGGGCTGAAATATTTGATGTTTGAGTATGTTTCACAACATTGACAAATTGAGCGGCAAACACAAGAACGCGATGTCGTATTCATATCATGTTGTAAAAAAAATCAAATCTCACTTGACCAGCTTCTCCTCGACACACAACTTCTCGTAGTAAGCAGCGGCCTTGTTCTGCTTCAATTGCCCATTGCCCAGTGGCACGGCGGCCTCTGTCGAGAAGGCGCATTGACCCTGGAAGGTGAAATCTCGGACTATTTCAAAAGGATTTTGAAGAACCGATCACTCATTAGGACACGAAGTGCAAAAAATGAGATACCTGAGTGTAGTCGAAGGAGCGACAGGCTAGAGATGCTTCGCCAATCTGAAAATAACGTTTCTACTGGTGGCAAAATACTTTTTATATAATTGTTCACCTTATTCGCCTCGCACTGCTCAATACATTGCTGTTCATTCGTTCCCTCAACGATCTCGTCATCGGATTGGTACAACTCGAAGCCTTCCGTGCGCATGAATCTGATGAATATCATAAGTTATTCCCGGACTTACCAGTGGGTCCCACCTAGCGTTGTCTCACGACTGTCAAATCTCTTCACGTGGACACACATTCACCTTTTACCGTATTCCCGATATTTCTGAGAATGCCGAAAGGTCGCAATCTGTCTGTGCTAGTTGTTTTTTTGTGAAAGTGACTAACCAGAAACAGTACTTTAGTCCCTCGCCAAATAGGACAGTTTGAGTTAGTTGGACACGAAAAGTATACACACCTGCTCACTTTCCCAGCAGCGCAACTCGTCCCCTGCGGGGCGAGATCGTCCACAGCCTCAGTGGGCGCAATAAGCTTGTCGGGCGAGAAATATATATTCTCCAATGCAGGCAAAACACATAGATCTTAGTAAGGTGTAAGTGAATCAGTTCGGACATTAATGGTGGCGATCACTTATATGAAAAGCACAAAGACAACATTTCAGGACCCTTCGATGACATCGAGGAGGGCCCTATTACGGAGGAGCAACTGAACTACATGAACGACCGCTACCTGTCGGCTTACAGTAAGTGATCGGACATCCTCTTCTTTAAGTGAAGCAAATCTATAATGATCGCACTTTGCAGACATGGCCGTGGCCGCTCCCATCTGCGGCTCTCCGAGTAAGCGTTCGATCTTGCATTTCTTGTTCTTTCGAATAGAGTTCGGAATACGGGTACTCGTCTCTGTATTCTTCACACTCACCAGACAGAGAGGCGAGAGCGTGTGCGAAATGAGGAGACAATTACCCGTATTTCGAACGCTACTTTCGACGTCAAGTCCGTTAACATTCTCCCCTTCAGCCGACTCGACTCGTAATCCGTGGGCGGACGTGAGCTCGACGCTGACGACGCTCCTGGACAGCTGGACTACGCCCCTGACGAGCTTCGGAGGTACGACCATGTGTAGAGTATGTGCAGATAACATTCCGATGTTGATATCACATTGACTGAATAATTACCCCCATTTTTCCCATTTAGTCAGTAAACGAGCACACAAAAGACACATGTCTTCCCCTCTTCCTTCCACTCGTTCCTTCCCTCTTCCACGTTTCAGCCAATAAAATGGCGCCCCTCATCCACTCCTTTCCTGCTGTTTCCCATGGCAATAGCGGCTCATTGTTCTGTCTCTCTCAATTTCGCGCGCTCTCTCGTTTTGTCTGACCGTAGAGAGTGGGCGTTAGTGAGAGACGAAGGATAGCCGGGGATCAATGGACTGTCCACGTAAGCATAGCCGTAGGTGGACAAGGAAGTGGGATGGAATGTAAACTAGAAAGTACATACAATTAATCAATGAACTGCCTTTTCGGCAGAAGTGTATTGCTGTTATTTCGAACCAAGAAGGTCATGCCGATCATACTACTGTAATCATTACATCTTCAAGGACATCTCGATTTCAAGGGCAGAGGAGAGGTTTCCTGCGTAGTGGTTTCACAGTGACGAGATCGCTTATCGCCGATTCGCGTTTCCTTATTTGAGAAAGAACTAGGTCGAGTAATGGTATGGGTGCTGCATACTTTCTTTCCGAATGATATGGTGAGTCGATCTCATTGACTTTGAGCGCGCGAGTGAAACGTTCGGTTCCGCAAAATTTTCAAACGAAAATACTTTTTCCTTGCTCCCAATCCCGATATCCTAACTACAATTTAGATATTTCATGAATGATTGCTTCCTCTGAGAAATCCTTTCATCATTAAATCGATCATTACAGGTGTCTCCACTCCGGATGGCGTATTCACCAGCCCGCAGACCACTCCAGCGGTCTCTGATACTACTTGGTCAAGTAAGTTTTTGACAAAATCCCTTTTCATCCTCACTTCTGTATGATAAAGTTGTGTAGAAAACTTATCGAATGCATAATGCTGCGTTATTTCAGGCTCGGCAAGTTCTACTCTTCCCACCACGCCTAGCCTCTCTCCCTCTTCTCCGGAGCAGCAGACCTCGCCGCTGAGTAAGTTCGCCTTTCACCCCCTCCCTTCTCAATCCATGTTCGTGAATTGATAATAAGCTAGAGAGATATGGAGCTTCTGAGGACGACGGCAGTGACTATACAATACTAGTGGTTAAAGGAGGCGTATCATGAACTTTTGCAATTCAAATGTTGCGACTCTTACAACGATATGCCGAGCCTTGCAAGATTTTGGAAAATTGCCAAGGTTCTTTTGGCAAATCGCCAAGGAGTAGATCAGTTTTTGTCGATGGGAAGAACCTGCGGGAACAAAGAAAAATCGCTTTCTAGTCAATCAATAATGGGCGAGACAACGATGACCTTTCGATCTATCCTTCTTGATCTACCTTCCCTTCCTCCTCATTGGCGCTGCGTAAAATATTTGAATTCTTCGCGGGCTTTTCCCTGTCCTTTCCTGATACTTTTAATGCGGATATCTCGGTCCAGAGTGGATGCACTACTTTCAAACTTCGGCTTTCTAACATCGTTATGGATTCCAAACGGATCATGATCTCAACAACATGGACTAATTTTTCATGATACGCCTCCTTTAATATGCGATTACGACCATGGATCCGAGAGAGCAATTCCTATCCACATTCCTATCAAGCTATAATTAGAGTGCTAATGAGAGAAATTGGCCCTTGAGTGAGAGTGGTGGAACTTGCGTTGGGGATAATGATAGCCGGAACAGGAAATAATTGAATTGAATTTAGTTAAATATTAGTAGAATAAGGTGCTAGACATTTTTTTCTTGCAAGGACAGGCTCCGCCACCCCAAACCAATTCTGCATTCAGCCTGTCGCGAGAATTATAAAAAAAAAAGATAACAGAAAGGAGTGTTTGCAGTGCCCGAAATCACCTCCGCCACCACGCCCGACAACATGGTTAGCAGCACGACAGAGATGAGCAGCACGAGCGGACCGGATGGTGGGTTGAGATCGAGTTGTCAGTGACATGAAAGGGTGAAAACCATTAATTTGAGCAAACTGTGTCAATTGCAGATCGCGTGACCAGTGCAAGCACTCCGGAGAAGACCACCGGCTCCAGCACGAGCGCAACCACTCGTGAGTTTCAATGATACCACCAGTGGTTAGTGTAAACAGTAAGATCATTTCAGGAAAGCCCATTCCTGCTGCATTTGTCTCATTTGGAAGAGGAAGATACGTGCTGTACCACGAGAAGGAATTCTCCCTTCCGGCTGAAGCCGCTTCGGCTCAAGTATGTAGTAGTGCTAATGTAACATGGCATAAACTCGTCTGCAGGGGCTCAAGATCACGCCGCTTCCGACCTGCACTGTTCATGTGTTCCTCCCCAACTCCACGGTCTTTTCAAGACCTTTCATCGCCATCGGAAAGGAATATGAAGATAAGATTAATGGTGTTGTAAGGGTGTGGGGCTCGTGCATTGTCTAATTCGCCCATTTGACTTTCTATGGTGTAGTTCAAAAGTGGTTACCTTGGCTCTGTGAGTGAAACCACATTGATTGTACTCACACTCAGCTTTTACCGTCCTTGTCCATGCTAATTTCGATGACTTGTATCAAGTTCACTTAATAAACAGACTCGAATAGAACTTACTATTCGTATAACAATAATAATACAATACAGAGTTTATTTTAAAAAAATATAATGGATAACCTTTTTATTTGAATACAAATATTTTCATATAACTATCTTTCGATTCGAGATTGCATTATTTGCTCAATGTAAATTGGAGGGCACTCACTTTTCTTCCATAAAACGAGCTTTGATAGATCCATTTTGAACGCCCACTAGCACTTGATCCGGGCAGCTCATAGCTTTTCGGTCACTTTCATATGAGATACGCTTCACTTCAAATTATCCATCTGTTTCGTATAAACACCGCTAAAAAAATTCTATTTCTCACCCCAGAATATGTCTCGATGTGTGGAATTCTGTCTCGTTCTTCTCAGTATCTGCTGTTTCATTGATGCTTGTCTGCGCATGAGCACTCCCACTAAAGGAATTCCGGGTGAATATGTTTGTTCTAATGTCATTTACAAAATTCAAAAAAAACGGTACTCTTTATGCTGCAGTAGGTGCCGCATTGTGTGATGATGGCTTTGATGGGTCTCCACTCTTTCCCTGTCGTCGGTTTTGCCTAATTTTTCATTTTTCCAAAAAAAATCTCAAAATCATCAATGCACAAAAAGTGAATCATTAGTTTGAAAAAAACAGTTTCAACTTCAGTTCCATGCAGTTTCCTCTCCGGATGCAAAAATGTCGCAAACTGCGATGTTCCGGTGTGGATCGATGGAAAGCTGAAGTGTCCAACGAGTGACATGCCGAAGAAGATGTTTGTATGCGATTTGCCCGCTTGCGAACTCGATATATGCGCAGAAGAGGCAACGTGTGTGAATGATCGACTAATATACGATTATATGGGACTCGGACAGTACACTGTTTTGCCCACTGATGAATTGAGTTGCCGGCCATAGAGCGTACGCATTGCTAATTGAGCATTCATGATATCTAGTTGCCTACTCGGAATGTTCTGAACTTCGATATTCACAAAAGTGTTTTATTTTAATCGATGAGATCATAGCGATAAACAATCTATAATTGCAATGGGATATGACAACACACACGGATATTATTATTATTACATATGAAATTAAAATACATTAATTGCACGGGTTCCTGCACCATTCCATCTTCCTCGTCTCTTTATTCTCCATCAGTCCCACATCACAGCCTCCGAACACGGCACAGCATTTGCCGGAGGGGCAGTGGAAACCTGAATGCATTTTTGTTTATTTTTGAAACGATTGCCCAAGTTTCACAGATAATTTCGGTTCGCATTCATTGCAAGAAGTGGGAACTGCAAATACCACCGTCTCTCTAAGGAAAGTGTGGAGAAGGCGATACTTTTTTCGAGCTCTTTTTCGAGCAAACGTTCAAAAGTGTAAAATAGTGAACTGAATAGGGAATTTTCCGTGTTTACTATTCTCACACTTCCTAGTTCAATCAACCGACCTTTCTTGGTGATCTTATCGATCATTCCCTCCCTTCTCTTCTCCTTTCTCCTCCTTCCCTCGAGTGCTTTCACTCTCTTATTCACTCCGATCGGCACTGGTCTCTTCCTGATCTCCGCAATCATGGCAATTGAGGGGTGCGGGTCGGTTGAGCACCTGCAATGGAAGTGTGAGAGTTTGATCAGATATTTACAATTTGCCATCAATCTGCACCCATTGTTCGTGTTTCGTTGAGATAGCTTTTCATCACTCTGCACTCTACACACAATCTAAACTGCAACCGCATAGAATTCTCACAACGGTTGGAAGTTATTTTCCCCTTTTCTCTGAAAAATGTACGCGAAAGGTAAAGATAGCCACCTCATTACCGAGTAGCACCGAATTACTCATTATTCTGAACCAACTCACAATCTGCTCTGCAATCCGCAGCTCCTCTCATCCATTCCCCTCTCGCAATCGATCCGTCGATGCTGTCGTCCGTTCTCACAGGGAGACCATTCAGTGTTCGTGGACGGAGCGAGAACGAGGTTTTCGGAGCGACCGGAGGAGGCTGAAGAGCAATTTTTTTAAGTAAATTTTTCTTCTCCGGGGCGAGAGAGGACGAAACATCTACGGAAGTCAACAGTTTCCCTTTTCTCAGTGGAATTTTTCTCAAATTGGAGGAAAGTAAAACCTGAACACGTGTTCTAACTTAGTTCTTCTCAATAAGAACACTAACTTAGTTCCACTCAATAAGAACTTCACACATACGGAAAATAGGAGTACCTATGCAGTAAACCAAGAGTGAGAATACACTACTTCTCTCTCTGAACCACATAAATCCTCTCCCCACTGGGGATCTCTTAGGTTTCATGATATTTACGCTAAGCCACGTTGATCGCCCGAATTGTAACACGAAACCGTACTCACGGTTGAGTGTCCTCACTCCTCTCGCTCTCGCCGGCGGCGTAGGTGTCCTCTCTCCACAGGAAATCTCAAAGTAGTCGACGATATCCGTGTTCTCCTCGGAGAAGAGGTCGGCTGAAATCAGATCATTGTTTTCGTAGTTGACTCAGGAGCTCTTAGACGAAAAACAATTAAAACAATCGAAATAAACCCGTAAAAAGATGTTTCATGTGACAGTTACAGCTATCAGTACGGTCGATTGCTGGAACTGAAACGGAAGGGCTAAATTAGACTGACCTTGAGTCTTTCGGTTCTCCGTGTTGAGGATGCAGTTTAGCTGTTGCTCCTCAATATCGAATTTTCAGTATTTACATTAATTTGAACGCCTGAATTCGTTAAATATTCACCTCAAAGTAATACATGCCCGAAGTGCAATTGAAGCCGTGCGTCTCGAGCGAGTTGAGACAGCGCTCGAAGCACGACTGAAAGGTGCAAATGACAACTCTCTTAGTGTTTATATTATTATTATTTCCGGTAAAAAGGAGAAAAAAATTGGGAAAGATTTTTAAATGGATCGAAGCATGGGTCGTGAAACATAACTAATTTTTTCATTGACTTCAAATGTGCACAGTATGTTACAGACAATTTCAGTATGACAATTTCAGTTTCAGTATTTTTTTCTTGGTTTACTAACTCTTGTTTTACTTTGTCCTCACCTCAAAAGTGGGCGAATCCGTCACCGTCTCTGCGAATCCGACGAGAATCATTTGCGGGAAGCGAGTGAAGACTGTCTCGCAGCCTCTGAAAGATGGAAATGATCACGGCAAGCAAATCGTGGCTCTACACTTGTATTGAAATGCCGAATACTATAAAGATAGAAGTGGGAAAAAATTTCGATTTTCAAAAGGGGGCTGATATTTATTACTGTTTGAGTTTGTTTCACAACCATGATAAATTGAGCGGCGAACACAAAAACGCGATCGGATTTCTTGCCTTTAAAAACATTCAAATCTCACTTGACCAGCTTCTCCTCGACACACAACTTCTCATAGTAAGCAGCGGCCTTGTTCTGCTTCAATTGCCCGTTTCCAAGGGGCACGGCGGCCTCGGTGGAGAAGGCGCATTGACCCTGGAATTCCCCGATGATGAATCTCTTCTCGAAATCCAATAATGCGATTTTACGGCAAGATTTCAGAATATAACCTGGGTGTAGTCGAATGAGCGGCAGGCCAGGGGAGCTTCGCCGATCTGAAAATGAACAAATTACTTTAAAAACACATGTGAATGTCCATGTGAATTGAACTAAGTAATGATCCAAATTAATGATGAAGTTGGTGTTCACCTTATTTGCCTCGCACTGCTCGATGCACTGCTGCTCATTCGTTCCCTCAACAATCTCGTCGTCTGACTGATACAACTCGAAGCCTTCCGTGCGCATGAATCTGTGGAATAATATTATGGTTTATTCACGATAATTCTTAGGATGCTGAATTGTCGCAATCTTTCTGTGCTAGTAATGAGTCACCACAAACATAACTTTAGTTCCTTGTCAAAGAGAATGGTTTGAGTCAGATGGAAACGAAAAGTATGCACACCTGCTCACTTTCCCAGCAGCGCAACTCGTCCCTTGCGGGGCGAGTTCGTCCACGGCCTCGGTGGGCACGATGAGCTTGTCGGGCGAGTTGCCGTCTCCTGAAAAATTAATGTTACCGGGCATACCATTGATTCGCAAATAATGCATAACATACGAGTGATAATAACTAATAGAAAAACAAGAAAATCAACTAACCTTCCCGCTCGTCCGTGTTCGAGGCGCGCGCGAGGATCGGCGCTGCTGAAATTAACAGCGATACTTGCTTTTCACCCTTAAATTTTCCACTAGCAGTGTACAATTGTGCGATAAGGGCGGATGCAATGGCCTTGGATTTTACCTGTCGTAGTCGTCGGTCGCGGCAACCTTCTGTCCAGATCGCACGTCTCGCCAAAGTTCGGCTCGAAGTAGTCGCGCGATTGGAACTTGAGCAATCTGAAACGCCATTGAGTTGTGAGGTGTGACAATAAAAAAAGTGAGAAAAGAAATATAAATTTAAAAAATACCGAGCAGGAGCGGCATCTCCGGCATGCGCGAATAGGTCGCAGACCTGAAGTTCGGAAGTCAATTTTTTTAAAGTAATCTTTTATAGTGGATGAGTTGGATGAGTTTCACATGTACAGTCCAGCTTGATTCCTCCGTGAAAACAATCCGTCCCGGACGGGCCGGGACGGTCCCTGACGGTCCATGGCTAATTTGTGGCTCAATTAGAGAAAAATTTGGGCCTTTCTCGGCAGCGTTGTAAAGCTCGTGTAATATGCAATCGATTACCGTTGGCAGAATCTTAATTAATTCATTCGTTGATTTGTAAATTAAAAGAGAAGTGTCGGCAGTTTCAAGAAAAAACGAAGTGCTTGGTATACGGTAATGAAAATCGTCAAACTGTTTTTCAACCTTTTCGCAAAATCTTAAATACTGCCGACTCTTCTCTTTTAACGTGCAAATTAACGAATAATTTATCTGAGATTCTGTCAGCGGTAATCGATTGCATATTACACGAGCTTTACAACGCTGCCGAGAAAGGCCCAAATTTTTCTCTAATTGAGCCACAAATTGGCCATGGACAGTCAGGGACCGTCCCGGCCCGACCGGGACGGATTGTTTTCACGGGGAATCAAGCTGGACTGTACAATGAAAAGTGTAGCAGAAGCTGCGAAGAGTGGTAACGAGCTTTTCATCAAACGTAAAAAGTTTTAAAGAAATTTCACCTGATACGCATCATAAAATCAACTATGAATGTATTATCTCACCTGATTCACATTATCGTACACGAAGGATGCGCAGGCATAGACGGGTTGCTGCGATAGCATGCACTGCTGCTTGCACTCGAAGAGGGAAGTGCGACTTCTGAAATGACTCATTGTCAGATGGACTTCATAAGTCTACGATCGTCTGAATATATTTCGAAATATAATTGGCAGAGGTATTTTATCTTCCAAGGACGGATCGCGCGACAATCGCGATACATTATTGTCGGCCATTTCACCAAATTAAGGGCACTTTATCCATCATTTATGATCGATTTAATTATATTTGATAGTGCCTCACCGCCTCTCATACGGCTGCGCGTTCACGATGATCACGTTCGCGTAGCGCGAGAAGCACTCGTCGCCTGGAATTCCAATTCATTTTTATTTATTTTTATGAGTAAAATATGCTTATAAAATTAAAAATTGATTAAAATCTCACTGTTATCCGCCACTCCAGTGACGAACGACTTCGCCTGCGGGCTGCTCGCCTTCGCGTCACGGGCGGGGAAGACATGAAATGTATACATAGTTCATACTATTTTTCAGTGTGACTGACATTGAGGGATTCCTTTAGACAAATATTATTTTTTGAAGCAAATAGAAAAGCAATCGAATTAACATTTTACAAAAGCAATCGAATTTACATCATTCATTATTGAATATATTTTGAAACATATTCCGCCAAATTTCGCCTAGTTACCTGTTTCGTCCGCTCCTCCTTGTAGTCTTCCTCGTCGTCCTTCCTACTACCGTACCCTCCGCCCGCTCCATACGACGATGCACCGTAGCTACTGTAGCCGCCCTGCAATCGATGACTGACTTTATTTACCGAATAAGAAATGAAGAAACCCTCGCTGGCTTCTGTCGGTAGTTCTCAAAGTGACCGCTGGAACTGCCTGTCGCTTTCTTTGCCTGAAAAAATACTGCTTGATGTGAGGAAGATTCCCGAAAACAGAAATCGTGGTTAAAAGGCACTACCTTCGCCAGTAGCGGCTCATCGTGCTGTCTGTCACTGAAACAAAACAATTACAGGTTGCAGCAGGAAATGTCATACCGATAGAGAGATGCTCAATGAGGAATAAATAATCATAACTCACTCCTGTGTCCTCACAACCCTCAACACCGCAATCGCTATCGGCAGCACTGTTAGTAACCGCATCAGCACTTCTGAAACAAAGGTACAGTACGTGCTAAACGCCTCATGGGCATGCAGACGCGGCGGACCGCCGCAGACCGCGGATTCCGCGGATTGATTTCCCTCGAAAACGAGTAACTTTCTAAAATTCTTGTTTTGATTTTTGGATTCTCCATTAAATTTCGGATTTCTAACACTTTTCACTCAAATGTTTCAGTGCTTATTTTGCGAGTTGAGAATGTTCTCAAAAAATACCTGACCCAGCGAACAAAATCTGACACACCGAACTAACCCCATCAGTCATCATTATTATTCCTCCTATGTATGTCTGTGACATTCGGAAGTGCCACAGACGAAAAATGAGTGGTAGTCGACTGTGTCAGATTTTGTTCGCTGGGTCAGGTATTTTCTGAGAACATTCTCAACTCTCAAAATGAGCACTGAAACATTTGAGTGAAAAGTGGTAAAAATCCGAAATTTAATGGAGAATCCAAAAATCAAAACAAGAATTTCAGAAAGTTACTCATTTTCGATGGAAATCAATCCGCGGATTCCGCGGTCTGCGGCGGTCCGCCGCGTCTGCATACCCATGAGGCGTTTAGCACGTACTGTAAAGAGATAACGATGCTTCCACAACCTAAGCGTATTCACAAGCCGCGTCGCACAAATATCTAAATCAGTAAGCCAATAAAAAATTTTCGCTTGACCAAAACGGAAATGGAAACTCTCGGAGAAAGTCCTCACTCAGGACAGGTGAAAAGAGATGGGAAGAGTGAAAGTGGGGTAGTCCTCAGGGGGCTGAAATCGAGAGGGACTCCCCTTTCAATGCTCTCACTCTCTCGACAGTCAATGGGCCCTCGGGGCATGAAAAGAGACAGGGGGAAAGTAAGTGGATCGGTCAGAGGGGATCCATGTGCAATATGCTTGGGCGACTTTCTCCGCCTTATGAATGGAGTGGCCTGGATTCGAAAGTGAGGGGAACTGTTCTTACAAGGACCGGCCGGGGCTTCATTCAGGGCTGTTGTTGATCATCTGGTCTGATTTGAATCTTTCTTTAGCTTCATGCTGTGTGTTGGTAAGAGGAGTCACGGAAATGGAGGGAGGCTATTCATTCATTCCAAAGGATTAGTGGCTGATCATCAGTTCGGGACTTTTCTGCTCATTGAATGTCTGAATGAAAGATTTAATTCTGGGAACTTTCTGTTGATCTATCGCTCTGTCGGAACGTACACAGATCATTGTGAATGAAGAGAGTTGGTCCATGTTTTAGATCAGAGAATGGCTGACTGTCAACAGGGCCAATTAGACCGTGACGGCATGGGCGTGTTGTGATGGTAGTAGAATATGGAGAGATAGGTCCATATTCTACTGATAGTTGGCGCTTAGTAATGCGAAATCGGACAATAGTCAATGCTTTCAGGCCACTCGCTCATTCGTTTTTTTAGCTTGTAAAGAGCAAACAAAAAATCAGGGATGAAGCAATGGAACAAGAGGAAGATACACTGACATAATGAGATCAGGGAAGCAATGCAACTCTCCTCTTTTTCCACACTCTCTCGCTCTGTCTGATCGACGAGAGTGCGTGCGGAATGGAGAGAGTCCGGTCATTACTGGAGGAGCAGGAGGAGAAAGGGGAGCTAATTGGACTGGCACAATGCGCGCGCAATTATTGTGTCATTCGCGTGTGTGTCGTAATGGGCTAGGGGAAAGGAGAGGCTTTCTTTATCAAAGCGCAAAAGCGAGAAACACTGTTCTTCTGAAGCTATTGAGCAAATTTGGGCAGCGCGTGAAACCTATTTCACAAGTACAAATGCGGTTAGATTGTAGTGAACTTCGTTGAAATGCAATTGGTTCACACAATGGAATGAAGCGGATCACATTTCAGAAATGAATAAAAGACAAAGTTAGCCGCGCAAGATCATTCAGAGTTCGCATTTTCACATCGCCTTGAGAGGTATTCTTCCTATTTCTCTGTTCTAAACAAAGCAAAAACTGTAACCCGGAATCGTGCATAATCTCAGATGATATCAACGATGTGCTCAACATTCACTAGACTCTTACTGATATCGAGTCTTCTTCTCCATTTGGCGATCACAACCGACACTTATCTGCCCAAGATATTTCTCTACTCTGAGGCGGAAGAAGAACATTTTACGAAAGAGGTTGTTGATTGCAAGACATTCTTCTCAAAAATTTATTGTACAGGTGTTCTGGTACCTTGGTCGGTTCGAAAATCCTGTGAAATTGATCAAACACGAAAAAGGAAAGGAAGCCTGCAACAATGAAACTCTTACCGCGAATAAGATTCACGCGGGAAGAGTTCTCGTTGTGCTCTTCGAGTAAATTGATTCTTCCAGTCCTAAATTCAATTTTAAATATCTCAGAGAGAAGCAAAACTGTGAATTGCCACCTGATATTCCTGCGTTGCAGTGGTACTTGGAAGAGAAGGACAAGAAAGAAGAAGAAGAAGTCAGTTCTGCCTCGTTTCGAACTGTGATTGTTGTGCACGTCAATAAAGAGTATGATTAAGGACAACGAGGGAAAGCTCGAGACAACTTTGATCGAATTCAAGGATGGAAGTATACAAGAGAACATCAGAGAAGTGCTCAAACTGCAACTCAAGCAAGCAATAGCCAATGCCACACAGAACAAGCACAGATGGGATGAAGCTCAGCAACAGGTGATTTCAATATTGCTGTAGTTAGATTCAAACTCCCTTCATTGCCTTGCCTTTCTCGTATCTGTTTCCATCGGTTTGTCAGGATGAAGAATACGTTTCTTCTTTCATAAAACTCAATCCTAGTCAATTGTTCATTTGCAGAAGTCTTTGAATTTTGATCACCAATCGCACTTATAAAATTAAAAGAACAATAGTACTTCCAGAAGAAGGCCGCATCCTCTTCCCTCTCGATCGGTCTGATCGTCGGTCTCTTCATCACCGTCATTCTCGTGTCCATTTGCATCGTCTGTTACTTCAGAAGAAAGAAGACATCGAGTGTGGAGGGAACTCCGAAAGTCGAGTAAGTGGACTAAAGGGGACTCCGGTGATTTTGGAGCAAATGGTTGGGGATGGAAGAAAAAAAGAGGTATAGTACTGTGTAAAAATAGCTTATGACGTCTTCATCGCAGACCGATCAAGGAAGAAAAGAAAGAAGGAAAGGCGGATAAGAAGTCGGACAAGAAAGAAAAGAAAGACACTGTAAATCCTTGATAACTAAAGCGTACATAATGGATAAATAGTTCCTTGAACATTGGAAATGTCTGAAAGATGATGAATCCGCATAGACTATTCATTATCACAACATAACAGTAACTTCTTCAGGATCAGAAGAAAGAGGAGCCGTCTTCTGCAGAGTCTGAGCTCAAAAAGAGGAAGGGTTCATCAGAGCCTCCCGAACAAGTGAAGCCGGAAGAAAAGAAGCCGGAAGATGACGCGGATCTGTACATCCGGCCGCGCGGCCCTTCACCTAGTACAGCTCCTGCAGCTCCATCTGCAACACCTCATGAAGGAAGAGAGACGTATGCGGAAGTTACAGCGCGTGACATAGAAGATGCTTCTGATGTTGCATCGTCTGAAGCTCCTGAAACGTCTCATGCTCCACCTCCACCCCCACCTGCCTTACCCGTACTACCTGAAGCGTCGATCACTCCCCCTCGTCCCCCAGCAGGAGGAGCTCCTACAGCGTCTTCCGCATCAAAGCTACCTACAACGGATGCAACACCACCTCAGTCTGATCCGCTTGCTGCAGCGCCTGCCCCCAAGACTCCGCCCACTCGAGTGCTATTTCCATCAACAACAATAGGCACCGCAACACCATCTGGATCTCGACCCACTGCTTCAATGGCCTCACCTCATCTTCCACCTGCAGTGTCTGCCTCGTCAGAAGTGGCTGCTAAATCACCTATACCACCTGCATATTCTCCCTCGTCATCTCCTGCTCCCACGAGAGCCCCGTCTCCTCATCCACCTCCCACAGCTGCTGCACCTTCAGTACCGAAGACTCGGGCTCAGCCGCCTACTTCAACGGCTGCAGAGCCGAAATCAACATCTGCAGCTCTTGCATCACCAGCAGCACCGAGAACGCCGGCACCACTTCCAACAACTCCTGCAGCACCCAAGACCCCGCTCCCTCTTCAAGCAGCTCCTGCAGCCCGGACGACGGCCCCCGTGCCGCCTCCACGGAGACAGACCGCCATCACCGTCTCCCCGTCGCCTAACAATAAGCAACCTACTACTGCAGCTCCACCCATCATCCCGCCCTCATCGGGAAATCCACCATCCGGACCTCCAGCTGCTTCTCCAATTCCTCCTCCACCACAAACAGCAATCACCGTCTCCCCGTCGCCGAAGCCTTTGGGATACACACCACATGCAGCACCGTCTCCGTCTCCCGTCCCGCCTCCCCGACAAACAGCCATCACCATCGCCACTCCGACCAAGGCGAATCCACTGGCCAAAGCGTCCAATTCTGCAACAGTCCTTTCAACGGTGAATTCGGGAGAGAAGCGGAATCCCATGGCGAAAGCCCCGAGAGAGTCGCCCTTCAAGAACAAGAAGTAGCCCCGTCGTGTAATAAAGATTATTTCTATCGAATCAATGTGGATTGTTCAAAATGAAACAAAGCAGCGATTCTGCAGTTGCAAAGGCGCCATTTTTTCTCAAGGGCTCTTATTCTTGTATAATATAAAAAGATGATTTTACAGGCATCTACACTGCTTAGATTATTTTTGCAATGATGTCTACCCGGATATCTGATGTAGTCGGCTCTTAGGCAGGTTGGTTGTCATACTACACTATCATGCTAAATTCTCATATATTTTTAGCAGTCCGGAGCTTAATGAAGAAGGGCGGATCTACTTTCTGATTTCTTGCAGGAAGAAATCTTGAGATGATTCCTAGTAAGGAAAACAAGAAGGCCGAATTCTTGTATGTGGTAGGCCTTACCCTCCGAAAGTTCAATGCTAATCTCTGTCGACGAATATTACCTAAAATTGTGATAAAATTATGTAATCGAATTGTTTAACACTTCGTTTTGAGGTTCCACACACACAGAATTCCACCCATGAACTCTTCTCAGATCCCACCTCATTCTTCCATGGTATCTTGGTGCACTCAAGCGGCGGATTAGTGACCCTGCTTGATCCCCAGCTGTCATCTCATTGATTCTCATTGTTTCTTGAGAGTGTCCCCCTAATCCCGCCAAGGGTGATGGATCATGCCTTTCTTTGTTGCACTGTCAAGTGGGAGGCGTGCATCGAGAGGGTGGAGAGAGCGAGGAGAAGGCATGTTCCTCAGTTCTGTTCCTTCAGCGATCTTTTTGTTGTGATCAAGCCATTTTCCAACATTGCATTGATATTTATTTTAGTCTGCTCTGCTAATATTTCTATCGACTTTTTGCTAAAACCATGAAAAATCAGCACGATTAGTAGTTACTTTTCTTTCTCGCTTCTAATCCAAGTTTTGCAGGCATCTACGCTGTCTCAACGCGGTTGGCTCAACAAGTTTTTCAAGCGCTTTCAATTGGAACAGTCTCTCCTCTCTTTCCGGGCGCAAAACATTGTCCTCAGAGTGTGCTTCTAAAAATCGGCTTCCCACCGTCCAAGCCCCTCTCTCACCAGCTCTCGGCGACGTTTTGCGTCGATGTGCTCGTTTTCGCTATCCAGGTATCTCCCTGTTCCTGTTATTGGACGTTCCCTATTCTGCAGTGATCCCATTTTCATTTCAATGTCTTAATTATAGGCAGACACACACGCAGCTGTCACAGTAACCACCAACGATCTCACGGGAATGGTCTTCATCGCAACGAGTAACGTTAGTTTTACTCACAAAACTTAAACGCTTCACTTCCATGCAATGTTTGCTCTCCTTTTTACATTGATTACTCCTGAATTGCCCCTCTTTAGCCGACTCGCCGTCCTGTCGTCACTGCATCTACTTCCCGATCGGCTGAGAATATCGCAACTCGATAGGAACGTCATGCACGCGCATGGGAATGAGGAGAGTGACAACCCATAAGAGGAGGAGGAACTAGAGAAAAAGAAGAAAGGAAGAAGAGTGGAGTCTGGTTGGATCTGGCATGTACATAGAGTGATTGAAAAAAGTGCTTATTGTCTACTATCCTTCCTACTCTTTTTTTGCATGTCCAAATTGGGAAAACGTGACCGGGTCTAATAGGGAATCGTGGTATCACGGTCTGGTTCTTCGGAATAGACAAGATTGAACTCCGGTCACAAGTCTTCCCTAGGTCGAGCATACAATTCTATTCTTGTCTCAGCAGTTCCCCATTATCTGTGTCTAATAGGTCACTCGCATTGTGTATTCTCATTTCGTATCACTCTTATCAATATCCCATGGAAGCCTAATTAAAGGGAACATATATATCGATATTGTAAAATAATTGTGGAAAATATATTGAGATTTTTCACAGAAACACCTCGAATACTTTTAGAAAACATTTAGATATCACTTATATTTTATTATGCGATTAGTTTCATAGTTTCTTGAATACGCAATAATTGTTCCATCGGCACACACGAACGCCGGTCGTCCATCCTCTCCGAGAACTTCGTCCAATTGATTCTCCCGGAGCACTTGGTAGCCAGTCCTGGCGAATAGCTGAAATCAAGCTACATTTGTACAAAGTAATGAGAGAATAAGGAAGAATAAGGTAATGAGAGAATTCCATAATACCGATGACCAAACTTACTTTCTGTGATGAGAGTGAAATGCACTCGGCGATAACTCCCGTGAAGCTCATCGCCCTGGCTTTATCGTAGCTAAGGTCGAGGAGGTTCTGCAAGAATCACATTTTGCAGAAAGGTTTAACATGGAATCAGAACGGAATAGATTGAGTAGGGCTGGCGGGGGGGGGAAGCTTATCCCTTCATTCCACGTGCCCTCTCGCCACTCTATCCAGTGCGAGAGTAAGAGGAATGAAGAAGCAGATTCATAATCCTTGTGACCGCTACCGATCTGAAAATTGTCTACCTGTGCGAGCCCACGTCCGCGATACCGCTGGTCAACAGAGAGCACCTCGACGTAGCGTGTCACGAACGTGAGGAATCAGTTCCCATTTCTGTAAATTGCGTGAGGATCATGAGTGATTTTAGTGAATGAAATTGTTGAGTATTGAGTAGAGAATGAGACCAGGCAGGAACACTGTACTCATTGTCAGCTGAGTGTATGTGAGCAAAATATTGTGATAATCAGAATAGCATTGAATAGACTTACAATCACATTCAGCATTCTCTTTTTCCCGACAGGGTTTCGATCCGCCGGCAAGTTGTCAACGACTTGCTTGAAACAAATATTCTAATAATTTTTAATGAATAGTTAACATAAATGCAGGTATCTCTCCATATTGCACGAGCTTGCACAGGTTCATTCCGGCTACCAATCCCCTGAAAATATACGCTGAAGATAATTAAATAAATATTGATTTGCCTCACTCTGCATCTCTATGAACGGTGCTCGCGCCAGATGTCGCGCACTCCTCGACGATCACTGTAATGCTACACAATTGAAATCCATTCCAAACAAAATTTTCAAGCTTTGGAAATAGCTCTTGAATGCATGATGGACGAGTCAGGGTTCCAAAAGAAAAATATCTCACTTCTGTATACTGGCGACGCGCTCTCCCTCGTGTTGCCGGAGGCGACACTGAGGGTTTCAGTGGTGAGAAAGTCAGTGAGCATAAATTCATGGAGGTCGTCGACTGTGGCGATTGACAATAAGAGATTATCAGCCATCTGCAATGAAAAGTCAATCCGCTGGTGAATTCAATTCAACGACTGAAACTCGTGTTGTGCAATATCCGTATGAATGGTGAACATTATTTGCATTTAGGAAACTTTT
Source organism: Pristionchus exspectatus (assembly GCA_911812115.1). Taxonomy (NCBI): domain Eukaryota; kingdom Metazoa; phylum Nematoda; class Chromadorea; order Rhabditida; family Neodiplogasteridae; genus Pristionchus; species Pristionchus exspectatus. The sequence continues at coordinate 569,452 of OU461582.1, read as the reverse complement.
CCCGAAATCAATGTTGTAACGACAAAAGGACAAATCAGAGGGAAGAGTATTAAACAATCACGGACAAGCGCGGTAGAACAGCATGAATTGACTAGTGGAAAGAGATAGGAAGGAAAGCGTGCAGAAGTGATCAAAGAAACAAGCATTAAGAGAGATTATGAGAGAGAAGAGGTGTAGAGACGCAAAGCCGTGACTTGGCTTCAACATTCACGAGTTGAATTGAATTCTTTACCGAACTCGCTAAAAGAAGACGCTTCAGAGTTATCTGTCGTTTCAAATGTTCATTTCTCTTGTTCATGTTTGTTTTTAGTGCTTTTCCGATTTAAAAAATTTCACAATGGTAAATACAAGAATTCAAAATTTCAATAGATGTGATTTATCTTGGAAAAGTTCAGAAAGTGAGAATCAGGTGACAATCGCCGTACTCTTTCTCCACAATCTCCTTCATAGTGTCTACACCGAGGGTACGCGCATATTCCATTCCGGACATCTCCCAGCTTCCATCATTCTTTTCCCTCACGATTGTTGTTTCAATTACTTTTGACTTCCCAACACAAAAGAGCCCTCCAGACGCGGCGTTCGCTAATCCCAATGCGCGATTGAACTCTTTTTCTCCGACGTTTTTGCTACAACAAAAAATAATTGAATAGAAAAACGTGAATACCGCTCAACTGACCTCCTAAAAAGCTTCGATAGTGCTTCGTAGTAATTGGTCGAATTTTGCCATGCGACTGCTGACGATTTATTGGCTATTCTCATTACCACAATTGTGTGGGGATGCTCGGTCGAAACGTGCGCATCGATATAGCGAGCCTGAACGAGTTTTTGTCACTTTTTGAGATCTGCATATTTTATGGCTCACATTTTGTATCGGAAACATCATCTTCAAGTTGGTAACAATGATGACGAATTGATCTCTGTATGTTTATTTCGTGATGTAATTGAAAAATGCTGCGCCAGCTCACCTTGTCATTATTTTCGATAGTGTTTGTTCGATTGAGCGAGCTTTGTAAGCAACGTATTTTTGTTGAAAACTTACCTTGTTTAACTTTCGGACAACCAAACCATTCGACCAGTAAGGGTTCTTAAATTGTTCAGAAAACATCGAGTTGGGAAACGATTCACTTACTTCTTGTTCATAATTTACAAGAAATTTCTTCACTTTGGAGCGTATGAGTTCAATGAATATTTTCATACTAAACTGTTAAATTTTTCTTTATAATTGTTTCATCATAACGCACTCTTTCGATCTGCTGTCGTAAGTCGAAGTCTCATTAATCTGTAAATGCGGTTAAAAACGTTAATATTTTTGAGATACCAGCGATCGAATATGCTCCATTCTCGCTTCATGCGTTGAGACCTGAAAAATTTTGATATACATCACATAAAATGGGTGTCACTCGCTAAATGATCGCATGCGTCATCAACTATCTCTGCCAGCATTTCCAGGTCAACTCTGCTCCCTCCGTACACATTATCGTAGCGAATGATAGTGTGAAACGGGTTAGTTTGCTTGTTTGAAATAAGCGTGAGCATCAACTGAAAATAAAATGTCACCGCTTTTTGCAAAATATTTGAAACTTGTGCCGCCTCTAGGGGATCAGTTGGAAGGTTTATTGCAGGCATAGTATGCTCAATACTCTGAAAACAATGTATTCTTTTATTTTTTCATGATTTAACCTGTAGTAAATGGAAGATTTGAGCCTCTGTATAGTCTTTAGTTTCGTTCAGAACACGGCGAATGAGCGCGTGCTTATCTGAAATAAGAATTAAATGATGGAAACCAAGAAAATCATTACCTTCCATTTCGAATTTATGCTGGGACTTATTCAGATTGCTAGATGGAACATCGAGAGTGCTTGAATAGCCTGCATTAGATATGTTTTTATTAAAGAACACTAAAAACTCAAACATTCCGCGATCGCCGCAAGAAGAAGAAGAAGCAGAATCATCGTCCTTCAGCGCGAAATCCTACTGAACAGCGGCTTTTATACATAAAAGAAGCCTACCGAGAACTGTGAAATTGAGAGCCTTTTCCCGTCTACTCCTTGAAATGCAGAGAAAACTAGCTCTCTGACTGGCTGGAAACACGTTCAGTTGAGAGAGAGACAGGATGCTTCGCACCTGCGAAATTGTCAACAGTGGCAGTAATGTGGTTCCAGAAGTACGAAAACGAACAGGCGAATTTCAATAGAACACCCACATTCCATTCTGAGTAAATGTGATTTTGGCTGTATTAAAGCAAGCCACTCACAAAACTAGTCAGTTTATCGGAATATGATAGTTCTCTTCCTTCTCTTCATCCCCTTCGCAGGTTTTATTGATTTGTCGTTGAAAAGTTTGCACAATTAAGTTCAGGGTGCACCGAAAAGGTCCAGAAAGGCTACTCGATCTTTACGAGATTCTCAGATTTTCTTGTACTCGTCAGCCCCGACATGTCCTTCCCACTTAAATTTAGCTTACGTGAGATATCAAATTTTTATGAGGTTATATAGTTGTTTAGAACTGTTTTCGTTGGCCGGTGCTGCATACAAAGACATCGACAAAGAGAATGACGATGAAACTCAGAAAACCATTCTGGCTATGAGTAACAGAATTGAAAGCGTATGCGTAGAACATTCTGAATTCAAATAGTTTATCCAAATTCAGCATTATCACGAGCTACGCAGAGTTCTTCACGAAATGCAGCATCATGCAACCGATCAATTCTTTCAACATGTTATCGCTTGCACTCATAGACCTGAAAATCATTCTTTTCACAGGAAATCGTGACGCCTATTCTTATATTGGAATCTATGATGGACGATATTTTCAAATTTCCGGATGATACGACGGTTGGGGAATTTGTGGAGAGATTGAACAATTCGAAATGTTCACGGGACGACACTGTTGAGTTAGCAAGGGTTGGTAGTTTTTCTCGTAGGGTCACTTAGACCATAATTTGGCATTTTTCAGTTTATTTATTATTTAAAGCACTATATTATTCTAATTATTATTATTTCAGTTGCTGAAAACGAAACTGGTCTTAAATACAAAGACAAGTATTCTCCATGACTTCTCTAGGACCGATAGATATGGAGGCTCTCGCGAAGGTCTGAATGGGATCGTGCGTAACATCGAAACAGTGATGCAAAAATTGGTGATTTACTAAAAGGTTTAGCTTTTCAATCACCACATTACAGATGAAAGTCGATGCTTTTTATTTTGGTTTGACATCTGGTCGTGAACCGGTGAGAATAGTAACTGGATTTTGAAATATCCGTAGCAAATCAGATCATGAAATGGATGAACGAGACCGTTACGCATTACAACCGCAGTAAGATGGAGGAGGAGATTCTTATCAAGCAGTATGAATTTTCATTATGCTGATCGAGTTGCAGGTTTTTCTTTGCAGGTTTAACGCACTATTCACCGGCAATTTCAAGAAAGTTGAAAGGATGTGCGCAGAAGTGCAACAAAATTTGAAAGAATTCATGGCCGATCATGTTAAATCGGTAATTGTTATTTGGTAATTGCGAATTTCTGATATTTAAAATTTAAGGCGGACTATTGGCGAGGAAATGTAGTTGAAAACTTAGTCAAATCTGTTGTCGAAACGTCTGAGTTATCAGCAAACGATGCAGCTGCCAAAATACGAGAAGAATTGATGAAAATACACACAAAGTGAGCGTTAGACACTTTTATCATTACAACTAGATGTTTCAGTGACAAATTTCTTATTATTCATTTTGACTCTGATAAATTCTGTCCTTGCAAAAAAATTCCATTGATCAATTCTCCTCAAGTAAGTAGAAATTGAAGTAATTTATGTAATTGAATCACTGGTACTACCCCGGGTTGTAAATTTTTTTTCGTAAATACATTTTTGAAAAAAAAAATTCTCATAAATTTTATTATGGAAATTTAAAATCGGAAGCTTAAAAACGTAAAACTCATTTCAGAAATTACCGTTCCGTAAATAACTATTGACAAATATTTTTTGGGAAGTATTTTTTCGTAAATATTTTTACGGAAGTAAACCGCGACGCGACCGCAACGCAGCACGAGCGCGCACATCGGTTTGGAAGTAATTTTCTCATGTTTACACTAATTTTTTGTATCATTTTTATATTAAGAGACCGGATCGGTAAAAATCGACCACCCCCGGACACGGCGCCCCTTTTTCTTTCAAATCCTTTTGTTGTTGATGTGGTGGGAGGGTCTAGTCCTCACATTGCCAAAACCACCGAGGATTTTTGGTTCACGCTGATACGGTAGAAGAAATATCCAAATACACGATAAATGGTTAAAAATCAATAATTCAAAAACGGGAAAAGCTAGACTTATTTTTTCATGTGCATTATATTAGAGGTGCCCAGAGGTACAAAAAATGATTTTTAGATTGATTCCTGGTCGGTTCCTAAAACAAAAGTTGCACAAAAAAATTAGTCTTTTGAGTAAAATAGGCATTTTTTCGAACGGGATCCAGGGGTAGCCTAGGTGTACGTTGAAGCACACTGACGGATGTACCTGAAAATGCAAAAGTTGGACTACCCCATTCTTTCACATTCCAGATTTTTGCTCGCAAAGCTGCGAAATCGAGAATCTGTTTTTGCTTCATGTTCGCTTTTGCGATACCAATCTTATTTTTGGACCCAAAAACCACTCAAACAACATTTTATCACTATATCGGACTCACTTAACATTCTAGGAGGCAAATCTGCCTCAAAAAATGTTTTCATGATGATCCGGGGTTCACGCATCAGAAATGACGCACACCCATGAACTTTTGACTTTTGTTAGACATGGAGAGTGAATTTCACGTTCTCAAAAAGGCAATAGGTATACTTCGAGGTTGCATACAGTCTGTGTGAAACATAAATTAATCGGAATTTTCGAAAAAAAACACTTTTCTTCTGAGAGATTGCAGGAAAACAGAACCCCCGAGGAACTAGGAGCCCCAAGTTTGAGCTATATCGATGAAATTTTTATGGTGACGTATTTAGGAGACGAGAAAACTTTTATAACATAACTTTTGTCCCAGAACCGGCTTTTAGGTATTTTCCGATTTCCAACCCGGCTGTGACGTATCTCAGCTCGTTGAGTACCTAGACCCCTATTCTTTGGCCCAAAAAAAATGAAAAAAATATTATGAACATATTTTCTTTTAGAAATACTGAAATTGGAAATTTGACCGTTACGAAAGAAATTAATTTGTGTTACCAAATCGAAAATTAATATTTCCTCACTTTTTCCACCCATTTGGGCAGATTCTGACTTCATTTATCTAGGTGCTCGATATAGTATAGGGCTATTTAGAGCTAATGGCCATAGGTGTTAGAATAGGTCTCAATGAGCCATTTTATTCAAAAACAGCAACATTTTGAATACATCGAATGTTTCCAATCCATCAAAATTTCAATTTTATGGCCTCCACTTCATCATGCAATTGTATATTATTGATTTTGAAGTGTTAGAAACATTATTTGAGAGTAAAAATATTTGCCTTGTGCAAATGTCAGAGATAAGAGACACTTTTTGAGAAAATTGAGCTTTTTACTCTATCGGCAGTACAAGGAAAAATAACACATGCTCAAAAAATGTTCCAAGGAGCAACTTTCCACGTAGAACTCGAAAATCGAACTTATAGTGCCGTATCTCGAACGTCCGATGTAGTATAGGACGCCTCATCCTGCCTGGGGGAATATCTATGTTTCGAATACGCTCCCAAACCCAGTCACATGATTGTGATTCTTGTAGATTTCGACAAGAAAAGCATTTTTGTGAAGAAAGCGAAAAAAATTTTTATATCAGCCGAAATATATAATATATACAATTCCATGATGGGTGGGAAGTAGAGCCCATAAAATTGAAATTTGATGGATTCGATGTATTCAAAATGTTGCTGTTTTTGAATAAAATGGCTCATTGAGACCTATTCTAACACCTATGACCATTAGCTCTACCCCCTATACTATATCGAGCACGTAGATTCTAAAAATGAAGTCAGAATCTGCCCAAATGGGTGGAAAAAGTGAGGAAATATTAATTTTCGATTTTGGTAACACAAATTAATTAATTTCGTAACTGTCAAATATCCAATTTCAGTATTTCTAAAAGAAAATATGTTCATAATATTTTTTTCAATTTTTTGGGCCAAAGAATAGGGGTCTAGGTACTCAACGAGCTGAGATACGTCACAGCCGGGTTGGAAATCGGAAAATACCTAAAAGCCGGTTCTGGGACAAAAGTTATGTTATAAAAGTTTTCTCATCTCCTAAATACGTCACCATAAAAATTTCATCGATGTAGCTCAAACTTGGGGCTCCTAGTTCCTCGGGGGTTCTGTTTTCCTGCAATCTCTCAGAAGAAAAGTGTTTTTTTTCGAAAATTCCGATTAATTTATGTTTCACACAGACTGTATGCAACCTCGAAGTATACGTATTGCCTTTTTGAGAACGTGAAATTCACTCTCCATGTCTAACACAAGTCAAAAGTTCATGGGTGTGCGTCATTTCTGATGCGTGAACCCCGGATCATCATGAAAACATTTTTTGAGGCAGATTTGCCTCCTAGAATGTTAAGTGAGTCCGATATAGTGATAAAATGTTGTTTGAGTGGTTTTTGGGTCCAAAAAATAAGATTGGTATCGCAAAAGCGAACATGAAGCAAAAACAGATTCTCGATTTCGCAGCTTTGCGAGCAAAAATCTGGAATGTGAAAGAATGGGGTAGTCCAACTTTTGCATTTTCAGGTACATCCGTCAGTGTGCTTCAACGTACACCTAGGCTACCCCTGGATCCCGTTCGAAAAAATGCCTATTTTACTCAAAAGACTAATTTTTTTGTGCAACTTTTGTTTTAGGAACCGACCAGGAATCAATCTAAAAATCATTTTTTGTACCTCTGGGCACCTCTAATATAATGCACATGAAAAAATAAGTCTAGCTTTTCCCGTTTTTGAATTATTGATTTTAAACCATTTATCGTGTATTTGGATATTTCTCCTACCGTATCAGCGTGAACCAAAAATCCTTGGTGGTTTTGGCAATGTGAGGACTAGACCCTCCCACCACATCAACAACAAAAGGATTTGAAAGAAAAAGGGGCGCCGTGTCCGGGGTGGGCTAAAATGGTCGATTTTTACCGAGCCGGTCTCTTAAACTAATCACAATAAAATGCGGGGAACCCGATTACAGCAAAAACAAATCGGAAAAGAGCTTCTAAAGGTGCGCGCATACTCACGACATATTTACGATAAAATATTTACGAAAAAAGATTTCCCAAAAATGACTTCCCATTGCGCATTTCCCAAGCAATTTTTACCACAAAAGTTTTCCCAAATACAGTTTTCCACAAATTTTTTTCCCAAATTTTTTTATGAAAAAGTGATTTCCGAAACCGAATTTCCGAAATAAAATTTACAACTCGGGGTAGTACCGAATCACTCATTGCAGGTGAAAATAATGCGTTCAATAAATAAGAAGACGACTATTGTATATCGATCGACCCACTCCAAGAAAAGATTTAATTGTTGCAGTTCAAAAACTTCGAATACTGTTTCCGGATTGTATACATGGTGATAACTCTACAATCATGGAATTTCCTGTAAAAAATCAATATTCAGTTCAAACGAAACCGATTTCGACAGTAGCAAGAGCAGCCTTGGCGCCGAAGTCGCTTTCCTACTTATGCCTTGTCCAACATAGTGAGGATAACCAAATAATACACCGTAACCAACTCAATTTTAGCCTCTGGAATCAAGATGAGATATGGAACTTGAAGATACCTAACAGATTCAGAAATCCAGGAGATTATGTAATTGGTATTGAAGACACAGGAGACTACGACAATGGTCCTGGATGGTGGATGATCGGCGAGGAATTCATGAAAGTATTCGTCACTGAACACACTGAAAAGGACTATCTATTCAATCTACGCGCTTCCCGCCTCGTTCTTGGGTTCTGATGTAACATTGGGATATTGTGCATGATAAATCTTCTAGTTAATCTTCTCGTAATCAAGCCAAACACACTTGAATATTTAACACTAAACAACGAAAATTTAAATAATTGAAAGACAATGTGAAAAATAAGTTTTTAAATTAAGAAATTGTTTATCATTCTTTGCACATTCCATCCTCTCTACTTCTCACAATCTTCACAATCGGCTTGAACACCATAGGCTAGAGGCTGTGTGAAATGTGGTGTGCTGAAAAGTTTCGCAAAAGACTTTTCGTGATCGAATAGGTTTCAGTAGTTGTTTAACCTAGAACCAATAGGAATATGACAATGGTAAGATTGCAGATGCGCAAGAAAAAAATACTAATCATAGATCAAGGCAAAGTAGAATACGAAAGCGATTCGAGCAACACAATCATCATTAAGCTCGCTGATTATTCTCTTCGATTGTCGTGATTACTGATGAATCGTTATGCTTGCTTCCCGTGTCAATCCCGTTTCGCCATGCCGCTGAAATATATATATTTAATTTTATTCTTTATTTTTTTCAATTACCTGCAGCTATTCTCGGCTCGGGGCTCTTATCGTGGACTTTTGGACGGCCTATTTGCCCATGACGATTCCTGAAAACAATTTTTATAGTGGTGTCTACAGAAAACGCAGTTCCGCTTATTTCGAGAATAATTTTCGAAACGCACCCTCAATCTTGCCGAACGGAATCTCTACGAGGCAGCTCCACATGTACGCTGCGATGAAGCTAAGAAACACGACGGGCACGGTTACGGTGAGGTACTGAAATACGAAAACCTACTGTTTAACGGATATGTTTCATGGGTAATTTATTAATTGTGATTAATTTCTTTTGCAGTATTAGGAGGTCACTGAAATATTTAAAAAAAACATCGAAAGCCACGTGGCTGGGCACGAAACTTGATCAGTTACCGTATACCAGAGGGAAACGAAGTCATCACGATCGACATGCTGCGAATCGGGCACAGGCGACCTCCCTATCCTATGCCATCCAGGAGGTGCTATCCACGAATCTAAAAAAAAACTTGCCGTATGCCAGAGCGAGACGAAATGTGCGGGTCGATCGTCCCCGTCCATCAGCAGGTGAATGATGAACCTGTGATTGGAAAATATTCATTATGCCCCTCTCTTCATTTCGCACACTCTCTCGCACTGTATTGCGGTTTCGGGCGTAGTTATGCCTTGGCGAAAGTAGGAATGATGCCTATAGACTCGATGTGTGGTGAAGAAGATTGATAAAAAAAACAAACGGTTGGGAAGACTAGGAAAGGCGGGGGCAACATCACGTACCAATGCGTGAGGAACATGCAATAGGACAACCGTCCGAGTGGATACCACAGCGGATGCGAGAGAATGGTCGAGACGGGGCCTGTGTGCATACATCTTTTGGAAGTCTTTATTATCTAGTCTCTTCCTAGCAGTTTCTCTAATCTTTTCGTCACATAAACCATGTTTGATTTTAATTTATCACGATATTTGTTTTAAAAATTTGTTTTTTTGACTGTACAGTTCTGTTTTTTGTCGACCGTAACACACTCTGTACAAAGAAAGAATTATACTCGAAATTCTCACCGGCCCATCCGAAGGTGCACGCGAGAATCACCCACCCAATCGCGATGGACCTACAACCAGTATGATCATTGTTTTATTTCTTTCTGACCTTTTCACAACTTCCCATGAGCACATTGCGAATAGAATTAAGATATTGAGTTAAGAATAGAATTAAGAAGAGTGATATCCATTCCACTAACCATCCAATGCGCGCGAAGCAGCCGTAGAGTGCGCGCGTGGCGATCGACCAATCAGTTGCGCCTGAATTGTGAAAAAAAAACCTGAAAAAAAATTAAAGAAAAGTTATTGAATGATTGTTTTTTTCCACGAAGAATGCTGCTGGCATTGAAAACTAGTGATTTGTTTCACACACATGCTGCCGATGAAACATATTCAAAGATTCAGTGTCGATTCGAGGGCTCAAGTTTAAATTATAACAAAGGCAATCTGGAAAAAGTAGCACCTCGCACGTAGTCATACACAGCAAAGACGACCGTGAGTGCAAGCGCAGCGGCAACGAGCCAGGAGACAAGGATCATCCACTGCAATTCTTGATCTTTTTTTATTTTACTCAGCCTCAAACACGCATACATAAACGGCACAAGTTATGACAATTCAAAATTGGATATTATAAACGAAAAAAACAAACAAAATTTCTATTTTTCCTCATAGTTCGGCATTGTTCTGTTCATGTAAAAAAAACAAGAAATTTTCAGCTTTCAATTATAGAAAGGTACCGTTTGCGGCTTCCTCAGCACGATAGTCTTCTCTCTCACTTGCACGATCAAGTAGCCGCAGAGAATACCTGAAAATTGTAAATTTTAATATGTTTTGTATCTCAAAAATGCAAGTATGAACAAAGTTGTATGAAAATCTGTCCTAAAATAATATTAAAAACGTGAACCGGAAAGATAGGGAATACAGCGTGTCCACGGCTTCATGTAGATCAGATCGGTGTACTCCAGACTAAAATTGAACCGATAATTTTTATCTAACAGTTCTTTGTATCGAGCTTGTGCTGCAGCAAACAGAATCATAGCGACATTGCAACTTTTTTCCAGGATCTTTTTTGCAGCGCCTATTCATGTTGTTTAGATGTATTTTCTAACAATAGATTATCAGGATTGAAAAAAACGCCTCTCACTTCCCCGGATCCTTGGCGATGATCGGCAGTGATGGTAGGTCGTAGTGTGCTGTGAGGAAAACGATGGTGAACATGGACAGGAAGATTCCGCCGAGGATGGCAAGGAGGCCGGTGCGCCCTGAACAAAATGAACACTACTTTGTAAAATACATTACAAATTTGTTCGCGCAAACTGGATGCGGTATAATCGTAACAGAAAAAAAAACACAATATTAACAGTATTTTTTTAACCATGAGGCATCCAAGATCGATTGAAGTATCCCGTTTCTTGGCAAGGTTATCCAGGCAGTGAAACATATAATAAAACTCTGGTTTTCTCAAGCTACCTTCAATCCGGTGCGTGAGGCAGAAAAAAGGCAGATATTATCACAACTCACACGAATAAAAGATAGCAATGAGGAAGATGGGCGCAATCCAGTACAATTGCATGTCCACCGCGAGGAACCATGAGACGCCGTAGCACTGAATGAGAAAGGGTTTGACTTGTGACCTCTCCCGCCTTGGCTGAGTATCGGCGTCAGTAATACTCAGCCAAGGCGCTATTCAATACAATTACATGTCCACCGCGAGCAATAGAAAAAGCACATCGACTGTTACAATGGAAAATCGAAGTTCATTTGTAATAGATGTGTTTCACATGTTCTCCGCAATTCTGTGATTTTCGTGACATATACTTCTAAGCAAAAAAAATTCTGAGTACCACGAAAATAAATGAAGATAAATCGTATTTCGAACGCGTACCATATCAACGACGCTATTGATGTTGTTCACGTACAGCGCGTTCATCCACCACGTATTCTCGCAGTTTTCAATGAAGGCTGTTGAATTCTGCAAAAAAAATTGCTAATTTTTATCTTCTTTTGCAGTTCTTGGCGTTGTGAACGAAAACAACGAATTTTAAAAATGAGGCATTAATTATTGTTTTTTACGATATTTGCAACCCTATTTCGTTACACTCGTTCATCAAGAAGATTGTCTTGTTGTTTTTTCACCGGGGTCATGGGAAACACCGAAAAACATGTCGTTAGTCTGTGTGTATGTCAACATTGAAACATAACAAATTCGTACTGTTATATAATATACAATTAATATTATCGTTATCCATTCCACCACATTCATATCTCGACTCTTTCAACTGCGGCGTGCAGTTTTCGATGAACACTGTAAGGACATCTCAGCAGTATGTATTTTATAAAATGTACCTGAATAGTTCCTGCCGCCCACACTCCGTGCATGCGCGGCGACCACGCAATGTAGAAGGCGATGAAGAGCATGTAGGCTGGGGTGAGTCTGGCAATATTATTTGTAAATTTTAATTTTTTGTTAATGTTTAATCTATTCAATGTGTTACTGTTTTAGTGATTGGTGTTCTAATGTTGTTGTAATCATACCTGTCCACGCGGGTGGCGACTCAATCCTGTACATGGTTAAAATCCCTATACATCCTATACATGTATCCATGGTATGGTTGTAATTAATGAACATGAGTTGACCTGATCCATCGATGGACGTAGTGTTTGATCCACTTGGCACGATCGTATGCCTCCTCGGGGTTCTTGTGAATTCTCTGCAAACATTTTCATTTTTATCGTTTTTTTTTTGCAGTTTCACAATTCATAAATTTGCAATTACCTTGAAAAACGAAAACGAAACGAGCAATCCGGAAATCAGGAAGAAAGTATCCACAGATGTGTATGAATTGAGGAAGATATCGGAGAAAAAGTAGTCAGCTTCACGAATGTATTGCAGGGAATTGTCTGGAATGTGTTGGATTTGCCTTACAACTTTTAAAGTTGTCTTCTGAAGAACTAATTTGAGGTAGGCCCTATTGTGATGAAATCCATACCTCCATCAGCCGAGTAAATATTGCTGTGAAGCGCCGCGACCCAGGTGAAGCTAATGCATCGGATTGCGTCTAGGCATTGAATTGCACTCGGGTCCTTTAAAATTATTTTTCACACTATCATAATATTTTTGATCGATTTTGTTTGGTTTAGAAATAATTGCCTGCTTAATCGAGAAGATGGCCAGCGTATTGTGTGGAATGGAGAAGGCCATAAGCACACGCCATCCTGAAATTGATATTATTGATTAATTTAATTTAAATTTAATTCATTAACAATTTAACTTTAATTAACTTAATGTAAACAAATTGTTCACATTCCGCGATGCATTCGCCTCTGCAACTCTGTATTCTATACTCGTGGCTCATGGTGTTTTCACTTCCTGTCCTGTACTGATTCTGTCGACAGACCATGATTTTTGGAGCGTTCTTATCATACAGTTAACATCTGAATTCGCATAGAAAAAGTGTGTCAGACTCGTGCTCATGCACTCGCTACCCACTACTAGATACATTGTTCAACCGTCTAGAAAACATGGAAACACATACAAATATTTTTTCATGTGAATCACTCGTGTTACCCTTGATATGAGCTCCGCGTTCCTGCCCGCACTCGTCGTCCAGTAGTCTACTGTCCCCACTCTCCCCAACAATGATTCTAATATCTAATCACACAATACTATGCAAATATACAAGTATAATAAATGTACAATTCTGCTTACTCGTATTGCCCTTCAACTCCGCTTCCCTCCCCGCACTCGTTGCCCAGTAGTCCATCGCGGAAGCGAGCAGAGCGATGCAGAGGAGGCCGATGAGGATGGTGCTGAGATTTTATCAAACGTTCTTATAAATTGGTTTTTTCACAATGGGCTCATCCGCGAAATCAAATTCTTGCCATTTAGTTAGCCTTTCTAGATACGTTGAAACATAGTCGAACCGTCAATGTCGAACAATGTTGAATGACGTATTAGTAAATAGGAAGCCGTGCTTCCGCATCAAAAGTCGAGGAGGGTGGAGCAGTGAAATACTCACTTGAAAAAGTAGAAGAACACACTCTTCTGCTCCACTCTCGGTCCCTCGCACGAGATATCGCAGAGTGTGGCGATGCCGTTGGTGACGTCGTGTAGAATACGGCCGAGGTCCTCAATAAACTTCGAAATACGGGGAAATAAATACGAGCGAAATACGGCCTCTTCATTTCACACTCTCTCTCGCCTCTCTGAGCGATTTCGAACTCTAGAATAAAAATTTAAACGCGTTCTCTGTAAGAGCTGGATGGTCATTCACAAGGGGGGTGGCACAAGAGTTCAAAATGTACGAAACGAGCTGAGATATATTGTGAGTGTCCCTAGGTCCGTCCGTTGGTGGCCTCGTGCAGAATGCGACCGAGCCCTACATCAATATTTTAAGTTGTTTTTCTGTTATGAACGCCGAACACATCACACTATCGCTGTTGCCTGCATTTCTTAATGCGATAAAACATATTTGTTACATTCCTTGATAGACGATATTTGAATCCCAAAAATACAAACAAAAATGCATTGTCATGCTGGGAGCTAGATGACATGCAAAGCGAGATATGTTTGGTCACACCGAGCTTCCTCTTCCCCCAGACTCACTTTATCATGCTGGCAACTGGCCGGCATACAAACCGCCACATGTCCATTCGTCACTCCGATCTTCGTGCAGCCCTCGATGCCGTTGGTCGAGTGATCGACGACGTCCGGAATGCGACCGCCCGGGAGGTAGGAGAGCTGGAACGGAAGATCAGAAGATCGACTACGTTCGTTCATGAAAACATATTTTATGCTATAATGCTTCTCACTTCGTATGGGTTTTCATTGATAGCACAACTCAATCACTCATTTACCCACAACCATAAAACATCATGGAGTAATTTCCTTCAACACTCCTGATGCATAACTTTAGAGACGTATCCAAACAGCACAACCAAAGAGAGATGGCACTCACATCAATTCCATACGATTCTATATCGATACGCTTGTAGTCGACGGAGACGTGCGCGAAGCAGTACTTGGTCGGGAACGGACCCTGAACTTGAGAAAATCAAGGCACACCGGATATTTCCGATAGTTATGCAGCATCGTTCTAAAGGGGATAGTTCGCATGCAAAAATACTCCGCTGAAACTTGCCTTGATAGTCCTGCACAGTCTCGGATCTCCCGCATACGTCAGCCCCAGCTCGTCCATGGCGAGGGAATGCGGACGACCAACGGATGCAAGCACTATAAATTTGGGATGGCAAATGACACTGTTCTGATTGAGCGGCTCTCTCACAACGATGATTGGTCTGTAGAAACAATAAAAGTGATCATCATTATTAGAAATAGATTGCAAATAACATAGTCTTTCGAGATCATAAGAATTTTTGTAGTTTTTTCAGAGAAGCTGCTAAGGAACCACTGGCAACGTTTCAGTCCGACCAGTTATTAGTTAATGGTGAAACATAAGAGAAATTAACTCTTCATCGCGTAGGTTGCGTTTGTAATCTTCTCGTCACGCAGGCACTCGAGTGAGCGGCAATTCTGCAATCTGTATGTAATTAGAAAGCATTTAAACATCACCATACACCGTATAGTTCATTCGTGCATTGTCCAAAATGATCGCTTGAAAAAAAGTAAATTTATGCGAAAAGTATGACTGCCACTGAAGTGAACCATGGATGTACGCACTGCATCACACGATTATTTTTGCTTGAGCCGATACATTATAAAAACAAAAGAAAATTACCATAGCAGTCAGTCCCGCCAGCAGTCCATCAGTGTACGCCTGCTTCAAGTCCTTGAAACATGGCGTTTCCATCTTGGTTATCTCGAAGTACGTTTTGAAGAGGGGACCCGTGATGCTGGACGGAATATTCTGCAATGAAAACGTAGTGAACGTAAAATTATTAATTATTAAAATCTATTGTTTTCAGTTCAAAATAGACTCACAAGCATACTAAAGATGTTGAAGGGAAGCTCAGCTGTGGCTAATGGCAAGAGCAACGACAAAAGGAAAATCCGCATCCTGAAATCGATCGATTGCTCGAATAACTGAGAAGAGCGAGGAATTCAAATGCGTTTCAGCACCTGAGTAAAATATCCCGACATGAGAACGAATGGATGTATCAATCTTGCATACGGTTTTGGTACAAAATAAAAAGCGGAGTTAATTAAAATGCAATGGTCAAACTGAATCAGAACGATTCTTTTCAGATGAATGAATATCGTCAGTCAAAATTGAACGGAATTGACACAAAATTTGGTGAAAGAGTCCGATGTTTTCTATTCTCCGCTATATATTTCATTCTGTACATTCCACTTGGATCATAGTAGAGTTCAAACGGTGAAAACTGATCTCGCCGTTCTTTTCGCCCATGGAAATGGACAACATTACATGCAACGAGGACACTAGCCAAAGTTTAACGTATTTTGCACTCTAACCTATTATCAAGTACAGAATGTTACACGACTTGCATACATGATCAATGCAAAAGAAAGCGAAATAATCATTATTTGCTGTACCGGAGGGTGTGTGATTCTTAGGCAAACGAACTATGCAGCACAGCAATCAACGATTTGGTCTATTTCGCCCTCTTTTCCACAAATGTGAATATTCGAGTTTACAATATTTCTTGAATCTAGCTAGCTGCTATCTACGTTGAAGACCTTCGAAATTTTTTTGAACTGCTTCATTATTTTTTACTTGTTTCCAATTTATTTACGTAACGGTCGTCCCTAGGTGCTACTCAAGTTTTCTGCTCTTTTGATCCTCAACTCGGTTTCAACTTTATTGTTTGCCTGCGGTCAAAATAACGTCTGGGTGCTAAGTGGAACGTAATTCACTACAAATAGGGACGCATTCTCAATGATTTCAATACAAACGAATCGGGAAATTGTATTGTGACACTTAAAAACATGATCATACCATTTAGTTTTTTTAAAAATGGAGAAAAATTGCTCTTCAAAGAAACCTCATAAAAGTTTGAATGTATTTATTCTGATGATGAGAATTCTGTTTCCCACAGAATAAGCTGCCTGATCGCACTAGACTCCGCTCTATGCTCACAATTGACCCACCGATAGTGTCCTCCATGACTAACCGATAAAACCGGGCACCTTTAGACAGTTCATCCCAGACAAAGCTCTCTCATAGCCACATACTGACTAACTGACACAGAAAAGCAAGATAACAACGCTCATCGTTTTCTCACAATTAGTGAGGAATCTTATCGATCCCAAATTGTTAGAATTATCACAGAATGCTTCGTCTCTCAATAAAGTGAGCTCTCTCGCCGATCAGAGTGCTCGGAGTGATAGACGTGAAGTCTCCCCGATATTGATCCCGTAATCATCACTCGTCTCGACCATTGCGATGCGCACGCTCGTGCTTCTTCTCGCGCTGCCTGTGTTGGGTGAGCAATTAGAATGCACAATACGGGTCGCCGTCTCTTCATTTCACACACTCTCTCGTCTCGCTGACCGGTGAGAGAGTGTGTGAAATGAAGAGACGGCGACCCGTACTCTAGTGAGAATTATGTGTACTATATCAGACAGTTATTGTCAAAATTATTATTTTTCAAAGGATTACAAGAATCGATTAATTTTAAGCCAGCGGCTGTGATGATAAGTCTCTTGTGAAACAGAATCGAAACCATTCGTTCAGCTCCTGCATGCGGCTACGGTTTTGATGTGTGGTTCGATGGACGCTGCTTCAAGGTTGAGGGACTTTTTTCATTTTTATTTTAGAGCTGTTACGACGTATCATTTTTTTACTTTTTTAAAAACTCTAAACAAGATATTTGATAAATACAAATATTAATGCATCTCTCAGAAAATAAAAAGCCCATACTATAATCGACTCATTTTACTGACGAGATTTCATTAAATGAATTTCAACTCATTGTCAGAGCTGGAACTACGGGGAGACATTCCATTCCTACGCAGTGCAGCAGTGCGAGCAGTCGAATGCCCATCCGCCTATTATCAGATCGGAAGAGGTTTGAATATTTCATTAGAAACAGTAAAGGGTAAATGTACAGGTTGGAGTCGAAAATAAGGCAGAAGTTCGTGTCAAATGTTTCATTTTTTCACAAATTTTCACTAGAAAGGTTTGGTATTCTTGCTGAGTACGCGGACTAAAATGTTGACTAAGAAACGGTGCCAGAGCACTGATCGCATTCTCTGAGAGTTTAGTCACCACAGATATGAGGCACTCGTCGCAGTCACCTAAAATTGCTAGTGCACTTTTTTCACCAGCGACAAAAATTTCATTCTCCCGGTTGAGTTTCAGGTCTTCTACAAATTTTGTAGTTAGGAGTCATTGATGATTAATCGGTGTCATGAGGTGAACAAAAACCAACCAAAAAAATTAAAAAGAAATCATATAAAAATTAATAGTCATTATTTTTCAACGAAATTTTGAACCATTTACAGGACAACAAACAAGTCTACGACATGGCGCGCAAGATGACACAGGGACTGGGAGCAGAGACCAAGTTCATGTTCTGGCTCGGTAAGCAGTGATCTTTGATCTTTGATCCTTGATCTCCAGATCGAGTAACAGAGATCAAAGACCGATTCCAGGCCTTACGTGCAACGGCAAGGACTACGTGTGGCCGGATGGAACCGTCGCTGAGTATACCAACTTTAATGGTTGGGTTGTATACTTGTATTGAAAGTGATCTTCGATGGAGGGGCGAAAAAAGAAAAAGTGGTGAAGAAGTGATGAAGTGGTTTCTTAGCTAATGAGAACCAAATTAATCATATTTCTAGTGAACTAACGAACTAGTGAACGAAGGGTACCGTCTTACACCTGGCCTTACCAGTGGGTCCCACCTAGCGTTGTCTTACGACATAAATTCGCTTGACGTGGATACACCTTTACCTTTACCTTATGATAATAGTATATTATCAAGCGATTTATCTTGTGGGAAGACGCAGGACAAACAAACATTATAGACGAACCGCATCAAGGCCCATCTCCGTGCACACCCGAGAACGCTAACAAGGAATTCTTCTTCATGACGGACGATTACGTGGTTAGTATTAGAGCTCGAGAGATGATGCAGCCGTCTATTCATTTCACACACGCTCTCTACCTCTCGTCGACCGAGTGGGCCAGAGAGAGTGTGCAAAATTAAGAGACGGCAATATCATCTCTCGGCAATGCCTGAATTAATCCAGAGCATTTGTGCGGAGAGTGAAACATATTTCAACTGAATTGCGTGAAAATGTATTTCGCGTTGTCTGAGTCATTGAAAACTTTTAAAAGAACATTTTTTTTGTAGTGGAACGCCTCGGGCAACACCATATTCGGCATCGAGTGGATCGTGTGCGAGGCAAAGTATCCGAGTGGTAATTAATTATTTAATTATTATTGTTTTAATTATTTAATATTAAAATATTTTAAAAAGTATTAATGTATCTTACATAACCAAAAAGCCTGCCAAGTATCCCAATTAATTAATAGTTGAGACCAAATAATAAATGTAAAAAGAACAAAAATTAAAACGACGAGTATCTGTGTGGTGATTAATAATAGTGTATTTTAATTTTTAATTAATAAAATATGAATGAATCATACATAACAGGAAACCAGGCGAGGCCAAGTATTCCAGTGGTATTTTTCCAGTAATTTTCTAATTTTAAATAATTTATTTCCATAATAATTTAATTTCAGACTCAAAATGCGATGACTTCGAGGAAGTTCCCAACAGCGTCGATGATTGCTACCTGCTGAAGACCGGACAGACGACGTAAGGCAATGAGTTGTGATCAACTTACAATTGATTGGATAAAAAGTTGAATAATACTTCACGATATTTCTTCTACATTAATACATCTCTGACTTGAATTATGATATTGAACGCTACCATTCTAGAGCCTACTCTGCTGAGCTCGGTTGCCAGATGGTCGGCACACATCTGGCGTCTATTCATGACAAGAATGTGAGTGGTTTACAAATCACTGCTTATTTTTATCCTCTGGCGACTGAGATTATAACGTTCCTGATACTATAACTATTTCGCTCTTGCGATAGGCAATGAATATTTGTAAATCGAAACGATATCTGCTGACTATCGAATCAAATCTGTTCAGAGCTCTTTTGTCCAATTTGTGAAACATAATTAATTGCTCAAATCCAAAAAAAAAATTAATTCCAGATGAACGATTTCATGCGGCGCACGGCAGTAGCCAACGGGTACACCAACGGCATGCACATTGGCATGGCGCAACTGTGAGCGAGAACTTTTTGTTCGAAGCAGATCGTGTACCTTCTAAGCATGGTCGGAAATACTATAAAAAGAGATGTGTTCGATGCGATAGCAATTGCAAGACACATTTCTTTTGTTATTCATCAGAAAACTCGCTATAAAAAATCACATCAGCAGTCAACAACGCAACTATACGTTTGTATTACGAATCATTGTTCTTTTCAGTGATTACCTGCACTACTCGTGGACGGACAAGTCGCCCGTTGATTATACAAATTACGGCGAAAGTGAGACTTATGAATTAAAATTATGATTGTTGTCTTGTCATTCTGATCGTGACCAGATAGATTTGTTCAAAATAAGTACGTTTCACGCTATTCAGAAAGTCCAGGGCAAATCCGAACAAATCGATCACTATGCGATTGGTCGTAAACTAACACGATACCACATAAATCTACAGCGCACTGCGAGTGAATTGTGGTGGAAAGATACGGACCTCACATCTCTAACTCCACAATTTCACTGACAATTCAGACGAACCGGACGACAGCAAGGGCGGATGCGTGAAGATGACCACGGATACGGTGGCGGGTGAGGGGATTTCATTTTTTGGGCTTAATTTCGAACAATTATCAGGCTCACAATGTTTTGCGCAACATTTTGCAAGAATGTTGCTTCGTTATCGATTTATGAATACATCTTTTTCGTAATAATACCCTTTCAGCGCCGTGGGTGAGCGAGCAGTGCGTGAGCGGCAACCTGCCCTATTTCTGCACGAAGAAGGGTTAGTTTCCCACTACTGCTATGGCCATTATCATACTGATCGAGACACATTTTGACTGGGAACTGCAACTTTATTCAGTAATTCTTCCTTCTCAGTAGAGGGACTACCTAGCCCAGATGCCAAATCATTGTAAGATTGTTTAGCGTGGTAGAACTTATAGAACTTCTTTGAATTTTGGTCCATCGCTCGTATTGTGTTGTGAAGTAGGTGATGTGAATGATAGGGAGTGAATTCTAAATGAGAAAAAGCCGGACAAAGAATCGAAGAATTGTCTATGTAATACCGCTCCTCCAGCCGTCATCCTCAACGATGAGCCCCAACCGGCAGGCTGCTCGCCGAATGCACAGTACAAGGCCGGCGATCATGTATGTTGTGTGTCTGATGATCATGTATCTGATGAGCTCGATATCACACATATTGAAACAAAAATGCATCTAATTCTAATCGTGACAAATGGATAATTTTGAAGAGGCCTTCTTATTCGAAGGTATCAAGCGCCCAGAATGTGGAGGAGATGGGAAATGATAATAGTAGGGAAGGAATACTCTGCAAGAAAAGATTATGAAGAAGTGCCGCCTGTTTCAGATCTACTCGCCCTCATTCCCGTCCCCAGGAGCCGCGGCCCTCTGCAACTACCGCATCGGAGAGGCGGATATTACGAAGAAAGTGAGAGGCATAGTTCGCATTATGCGCATTTATTGTGCGGTCAATGGCATAACAATATGCGAGATTTGTTCGGACAAAGTGTAACTAGTACTTGATAATCCTCGTTGATTCACATCCGAACAACATCTTCATTTTTATGATTGGGTTGTGAGGGAAAGGGAGTGAATGAAACTAAGCTGCCACAATAATCGTTTTTGTATTGCCCTTCAGGTCCAACTCGAAATCGTGTTCTTCGAATCGAATCAGTGTTGTGACTCCCTCTCCATCTACGACACGGATGGGAGCGAGTTGATGACGTGAGTTATTGAGATATCTTTCCGAGGGCGCAATTATCTGATACGACGATTGATTTTATAAAATCATGAAAAGCAAGGATGAACGTATTCGTTTCCAGACTCCACGGCTACAAGGGTCCCACTGCTCTGCAGGTGAAATCGAAAGGTGATCATCGATTTGTGCTGATTTGATACTCGCCCCTGCTTGCTGTTCGCATCTTTTTTATTCATTCTTACTTTTCGGGTCATTTCACACCCTAAGTCGTCTTTCTGACCGGTGAGAGAGAATGTGAAATGAAGAGACGGCGACCCGTATTGCGCATTGTAGTACTTACATCGGCATTATCTGTTCAGGCAACACGATGACCCTCAAATGGAACGCGACCAGTGGAGTTGGCGTGCGAGGATTCCACGCGATTGCTGGAAATTATTGATCAGTCAATCGATAAATGATTACATTACCGTTCATTTATCTGCATCTGTTCAATTCCTGTTCCGATACGATTTACATTCGCCCTCGATTGTTTCAACATTTCCAATTTCATAGTTAAATAAGTATACCAATATTGTGCTAATTAATAATCTGACCAGTCGCAATACCGTAAACTAATTTCATAAGCGGCTGAGTCCCACGACGATTTCCCTGATTTCATTATTGCAAGTACGGTAACATAACAACAACAATAGTTAGAGAAGATAAGTTCAAAGATTAAAAGTGAATTAGTAATTAGTAGTAGTGAATTAGAAGTAGAGAAGATGCAAATGGATTCAATCGTCTCCCCTCTCTTCTTTCTACAACTCTTAAAACGCGTTCTCTGTAAGAACCGAGCTGGGGTGGCACAGTTTTCTTAAAATGGTCTCCAGAGGCTCAAACTTCACCATCATAACCCCTAGGGACGGTATTTACGATTTTTGAACTTTGATCCCAATTTTCTTGATCTTTGATCTTTGATCTTTCGAAAAATAAATTTCAGATATCACTATCGTGTGATAGCTCATTCGAAAGAGCATAAAAAGTTATGTTAAAAACCAGAAGGATTTGAAATTTCATCCATTTTGACTCAAGTTATGACTCAAAATATGACGATTTTCGTCCATTTCGACGAAAATCGATTTGGCTACCCATGAAGCCATGATTTGCGGGACTCGATTTTTTGACATTTTTTGTATTTTTTATATTAAAAAAACTTGGTAAACTTTCCGGGTCACATTTCGTGCGCCAATTTATCGAAAATGTGAGTCAAGCGTGGTCAACCACGTCTTTTTTTTCTCAAGCGGAGCCATTCCGATAGGAGGAGGAACGTCTCCCAGCACTTCTTTAAGCCTTAAATAACGTTTTTCTTCATTTTTAACCTTCTGACTAATTTTTGTAAACTTTTCGATTTAAATTTTTGACATGGCTCACCTCGACTTTTTTCACATAAGGGTCCCCCCTTATGTGGAAAAGCATGTTAAGAGTCATGTCGGAGTTGACCATAACAACATGTCGGAATGTACTAAAAGTAGCATAAAATTGATTTTAGGACACCCTAACATACTTTTACTCGTATCGGAGGTCCTAATTTGACGTAACCACTAACATGCTTTTTCACATAAGGGGGGACCCTTATGTGAAAAAAGTCGAGGTGAGCCATGTCAAAATTTAAATCGAAAAGTTTACAAAAATTAGTCAGAAGGTTAAAATGAAGAAAAAACGTTATTTGAGGCTTAAAGAAGTGCTGGGAGACGTTCCTCCTCCTATCGGAATGGCTCCGCTTGAGAAAAAAAGACGTGGTTGACCATGCTTGACTCACATTTTCGATAAATTGGCGCACGAAATGTGACCAGGAAAGTTTACCAAGTTTTTTTAATATAAAAAATACAAAAAATGTCAAAAAATAGAGTCCCGCAAATCATGGCTTCATGGGTAGCCAAATCGATTTTCGTCGAAATGGACGAAAATCGTCATATTTTGAGTCATAACTTGAGTCAAAATGGATGAAATTTCAAATCCTTCTGGTTTTTAACATAACTTTTTATGCTCTTTCGAATGAGCTATCACACGATAGTGATATCTGAAATTTATTTTTCGAAAGATCAAAGATCAAAGATCAAGAAAATTGGGATCAAAGTTCAAAAATCGTAAATACCGTCCCTAGGGGTTATGTTGGTGAAGTTTGAGCCCGATATGAGAAAATTTTCTAAAACTGTGCCATCCAGGCCCCTTTCACTGAGTTCTTACAGAGAACGCGTTTTAATCTAACTCTAAAGGTCGAAGACGATTGCGATCGATTGAACTTTTTCCCATGCCAACATGCAAATTGGACAGTTCAAAGTTCAAGGAGAGTTCAAGAGATGAAGAAAAGAAGATCGAAGCTAAAGAAGGCAGACGAGATCGAAAGCCAAGACGACAAGTAGAAGATCCCGTTCCCCTCGCGGCCCATTCCACTTATCAATGTCCATTCAACACATTTTGATGATATCAATCAATATCCTTTATTAAGCATGTGGGGCCACAGAGGGAGCGAGTACAGTCAGTGTGTGTGTGTCAAGTTAGTGTTCGGAGGGGGTCAGCGGGTTGGTTGCGGGTACGGTGGGTTACGGTAGTCGAAGTAGGTCAGCGGGGTTACGGTAGGTCAGAAGGGGGCGGGGCTTCAGAAGGCAGCTCCCAGAAGGGCAACAAGTGCGCCAATCATCAGCACCGACGACGTCGATGCACTGTCCTTTTCAGACTCAGCCTGGGCAGTCTTGACGGAAGACGCGTTAAGACGACTGCAAAGTGTTAC
Source organism: Pristionchus exspectatus (assembly GCA_911812115.1). NCBI lineage: Eukaryota > Metazoa > Nematoda > Chromadorea > Rhabditida > Neodiplogasteridae > Pristionchus > Pristionchus exspectatus. The sequence continues at coordinate 545,236 of OU461582.1, read as the reverse complement.
AAGTTGCAGTTATCGATTGACCACCCAAGATACCGTACCCCACGCTACCGTACCCAAGGCATCAGTTATCGATCAACCAGTAACTGCCGTACCCACTCACTCACTTGCCATTCGCGTCCCTGTACCACTCCTCGATCGATCCCTTCATGGGAGAGAGCGTGCCTTCGCCGCCCTGAGCGGGACGGCCAATCGTGATGTCAACAGTGACGTTGGCAGCAGACGGCGTCGTCGTCGTGGTCTGAAGGTAAACATGGTAAAGGTGTATCCACGCGTCAAGGGAAGCTGGTACAGTACATATCGTCCTACACTACCGTACCTCAGCATCGCCAATCACGACGGGCGCAGTCTGGTTCTCGTCAGACACGGGCGTCTCGGCGGGAGCGGGCTTGGTCTCGGGTGCGGCACAGGGGCAGCGGGCTTGGGCTCCTCAGCGGGCGTCTCGACGGGCTTCTTAGCAGCGGGCTTCTCAGACTTCGACCTGCAATTGATACGGTAGGTGGGGTACCAGGGTCGGTACCAGGTTCGGTACCACGGTATCAAGATACGGTACCAGACTACGATATAACTCACTCATCGTCGCCGACAGCCTTCTTGCCAGTGGAGATCTCCTCGTGTCATCATCATCATCAGCAGCAGCGACGGGCGCAGTCAGGTTGGCGAGAGGAGCGGCAGGGATCTGAAAGAGAGGAAGGTTAGGGTACTGTAGAAAGGGTACCGGGGGTATACGGTAGGCTAGGTCAGGGTGGGGGTTCGATAACGTACCGAGACGTTGGAGGTGACGTTGCTGCTGGCGTCGACGACGACTGCGGCGGTGGTGGCCGGGATCGGGGTCGAATCCTGAAATGTGGTGTGGTAGTCGGATCTCCGGACCCCCAGGGTATCCAGGATACCCGAGGATCCCCAGGATCCAGACATACCGTGACGTTGGTGTCGGCGAGTGCGATGGCCAGTATGGCGGCGACGAGAAGGAGGCGAACTTGAACATTCTGGGGAGCGGGGGTCGGGGAAGAAAGAGGGGGGGGGGGCGACTGCCTTCGAAGGGGAGAGGGGGAGGGAATGGAGGAGGGGCGGAGCGAGCGCCTTTTATGGGGCGAGGCGGGATGATTGTATAGGCTAATGCGGGTGAGAGAGTGCGGGAATGGAGAGAGTGCAGAGGGATTTGATTAGAGAAGGAGATGTGATGGGAGGGATTTGAGATTAGTAAAATGAGTTAGAAGAAATGAGAAAGTGAATTTACGTGCGGATTTCGATTGAGGGATACTGTAGGAGTACGGTATCGATTAAGGTAGATTCTTAGGGTTAGGATACGGTATGCAAATGTAAAAAGTGTTGTGTGAAAGGGGAAAAAAGGAGTGGAATAATATGTAAATGACCGGGCTTGCTCGATTTCAATGCGATTTTCGACAAAATCGATGAATTGATTCGATAAATCGACAAAAAATGCGTGCAGCCAATTAGGAAAAAAATTCGGCTCGCTTTTCAAAGCATTCCTATAAGGTTACAGTATCATATGAGACCATAAATTATCGATCGAATGAGGAAGAATTGAATTATTGAAAGAAAAAAAGAATTACCGAAAAATTTCAAGGATGAGTTTACATCCGATTCAAGTTGAAACAGGAAAAAAGAAATAGCGTTTCTATTGTTCAAGCGAGGGCTGAGAACAATGGATGATTGAAAAAAGTGATTAATCGTTTCCATTGATGTGTCGTGCCAACAAACTGAGCTGTTTTGATACGACATTTAAATTCAAAATATTTATTCAAATTCATTAAAC
>OU461582.1:497682-542959 GCA_911812115.1 Pristionchus exspectatus | reverse complement strand
AGCCGTTCACTGAAGCCTAACGAAGATAATTACAGCTCAGAATAGTGCAGCTCTTCCAAGAACTCTCACTGTAGTTCATTTTATATAAATGTTCATAGAAGCCGTTCACTGAAGCCTAACGAAGATAATTACAGCTCAGAATAGTGCAGCTCTTCCAAGAACTCTCACTGTAGTTCATTTTATATAAATGTTCATAGAAGCCGTTCACTGAAGCCTAACGAAGATAATTACAGCTCAGAATAGTGCAGCTCTTCCAAGAACTCTCACTGTCGTTCATTTATAAAATGTTCATAGAAGCCGTTCACTGAAGCCTAACGAAGATAATTACAGCTCAGAATAGTGCAGCTCTTCCAAGAACTCTCACTGTAGTTCATTTTATATAAATGTTCATAGAAGCCGTTCACTGAAGCCTAACGAAGATAATTACAGCTCAGAATAGTGCAGCTCTTCCAAGAACTCTCACTGTAGTTCATTTTATATAAATGTTCATAGAAGCCGTTCACTGAAGCCTAACGAAGATAATTACAGCTCAGAATAGTGCAGCTCTTCCAAGAACTCTCACTGTAGTTCATTTTATATAAATGTTCATAGAAGCCGTTCACTGAAGCCTAACGAAGATAATTACAGCTCAGAATAGTGCAGCTCTTCCAAGAACTCTCACTGTAGTTCATTTTATATAAATGTTCATAGAAGCCGTTCACTGAAGCCTAACGAAGATAATTACAGCTCAGAATAGTGCAGCTCTTCCAAGAACTCTCACTGTAGTTCTTTTATATAAATGTTCATAGAAGCCGTTCACTGAAGCCTAACGAAGATAATTACAGCTCAGAATAGTGCAGCTCTTCCAAGAACTCTCACTGTAGTTCATTTATATAAATGTTCATAGAAGCCGTTCACTGAAGCCTAACGAAGATAATTACAGCTCAGAATAGTGCAGCTCTTCCAAGAACTCTCACTGTAGTTCATTTATATAAATGTTCATAGAAGCCGTTCACTGAAGCCTAACGAAGATAATTACAGCTCAGAATAGTGCAGCTCTTCCAAGAACTCTCACTGTAGTTCATTTTATATAAATGTTCATAGAAGCCGTTCACTGAAGCCTAACGAAGATAATTACAGCTCAGAATAGTGCAGCTCTTCCAAGAACTCTCACTGTTCATTTATAAAATGTTCATAGAAGCCGTTCTGAAGCCTAACGAAGATAATTACAGCTCAGAATAGTGCAGCTCTTCCAAGAACTCTCACTGTAGTTCATTTATATAAATGTTCATAGAAGCCGTTCACTGAAGCCTAACGAAGATAATTAGCTCAGAATAGTGCAGCTCTTCCAAGAACTCTCACTGTCAGTTCATTTTATAAAATGTTCATAGAAGCCGTTCACTGAAGCCTAACGAAGATAATTACAGCTCAGAATAGTGCAGCTCTTCCAAGAACTCTCACTGTAGTTCATTTTATAAAATGTTCATAGAAGCCGTTCACTGAAGCCTAACGAAGATAATTACAGCTCAGAATAGTGCAGCTCTTCCAAGAACTCTCACTGTAGTTCATTTATATAAATGTTCATAGAAGCCGTTCACTGAAGCCTAACGAAGATAATTACAGCTCAGAATAGTGCAGCTCTTCCAAGAACTCTCACTGTAGTTCATTTTATATAAATGTTCATAGAAGCCGTTCACTGAAGCTAACGAAGATAATTACAGCTCAGAATAGTGCAGCTCTTCCAAGAACTCTCACTGTCGTTCATTTTATATAAATGTTCATAGAAGCCGTTCACTGAAGCCTAACGAAGATAATTACAGCTCAGAATAGTGCAGCTCTTCCAAGAACTCTCACTGTAGTTCATTTTAATAAATGTTCATAGAAGCCGTTCACTGAAGCCTAACGAAGATAATTACAGCTCAGAATAGTGCAGCTCTTCCAAGAACTCTCACTGTCGTTCATTTTATATAAATGTTCATAGAAGCCGTTCACTGAAGCCTAACGAAGATAATTACAGCTCAGAATAGTGCAGCTCTTCCAAGAACTCTCACTGTAGTTCATTTTATATAAATGTTCATAGAAGCCGTTCACTGAAGCCTAACGAAGATAATTACAGCTCAGAATAGTGCAGCTCTTCCAAGAACTCTCACTGTCAGTTCATTTATATAAATGTTCATAGAAGCCGTTCACTGAAGCCTAACGAAGATAATTACAGCTCAGAATAGTGCAGCTCTTCCAAGAACTCTCACTGTTCATTTATAAATGTTCATAGAAGCCGTTCACTGAAGCCTAACGAAGATAATTACAGCTCAGAATAGTGCAGCTCTTCCAAGAACTCTCACTGTAGTTCATTTATATAAATGTTCATAGAAGCCGTTCACTGAAGCCTAACGAAGATAATTACAGCTCAGAATAGTGCAGCTCTTCCAAGAACTCTCACTGTAGTTCATTTTATATAAATGTTCATAGAAGCCGTTCACTGAAGCCTAACGAAGATAATTACAGCTCAGAATAGTGCAGCTCTTCCAAGAACTCTCACTGTAGTTCATTTTATATAAATGTTCATAGAAGCCGTTCACTGAAGCCTAACGAAGATAATTACAGCTCAGAATAGTGCAGCTCTTCCAAGAACTCTCACTGTAGTTCATTTTATATAAATGTTCATAGAAGCCGTTCACTGAAGCCTAACGAAGATAATTACAGCTCAGAATAGTGCAGCTCTTCCAAGAACTCTCACTGTAGTTCATTTTATATAAATGTTCATAGAAGCCGTTCACTGAAGCCTAACGAAGATAATTACAGCTCAGAATAGTGCAGCTCTTCCAAGAACTCTCACTGTAGTTCATTTTATATAAATGTTCATAGAAGCCGTTCACTGAAGCCTAACGAAGATAATTACAGCTCAGAATAGTGCAGCTCTTCCAAGAACTCTCACTGTAGTTCATTTATATAAATGTTCATAGAAGCCGTTCACTGAAGCCTAACGAAGATAATTACAGCTCAGAATAGTGCAGCTCTTCCAAGAACTCTCACTGTAGTTCATTTTATAAAATGTTCATAGAAGCCGTTCACTGAAGCCTAACGAAGATAATTACAGCTCAGAATAGTGCAGCTCTTCCAAGAACTCTCACTGTAGTTCATTTTATATAAATGTTCATAGAAGCCGTTCACTGAAGCCTAACGAAGATAATTACAGCTCAGAATAGTGCAGCTCTTCCAAGAACTCTCACTGTAGTTCATTTTATATAAATGTTCATAGAAGCCGTTCACTGAAGCCTAACGAAGATAATTACAGCTCAGAATAGTGCAGCTCTTCCAAGAACTCTCACTGTAGTTCATTTTATATAAATGTTCATAGAAGCCGTTCACTGAAGCCTAACGAAGATAATTACAGCTCAGAATAGTGCAGCTCTTCCAAGAACTCTCACTGTAGTTCATTTTATAAATGTTCATAGAAGCCGTTCACTGAAGCCTAACGAAGATAATTACAGCTCAGAATAGTGCAGCTCTTCCAAGAACTCTCACTGTAGTTCATTTTATATAAATGTTCATAGAAGCCGTTTCACTGAAGCCTAACGAAGATAATTACAGCTCAGAATAGTGCAGCTCTTCCAAGAACTCTCACTGTAGTTCATTTTATATAAATGTTCATAGAAGCCGTTCACTGAAGCCTAACGAAGATAATTACAGCTCAGAATAGTGCAGCTCTTCCAAGAACTCTCACTGTAGTTCATTTTATATAAATGTTCATAGAAGCCGTTCACTGAAGCCTAACGAAGATAATTACAGCTCAGAATAGTGCAGCTCTTCCAAGAACTCTCACTGTAGTTCATTTATATAAATGTTCATAGAAGCCGTTCACTGAAGCCTAACGAAGATAATTACAGCTCAGAATAGTGCAGCTCTTCCAAGAACTCTCACTGTAGTTCATTTTATATAAATGTTCATAGAAGCCGTTCACTGAAGCCTAACGAAGATAATTACAGCTCAGAATAGTGCAGCTCTTCCAAGAACTCTCACTGTAGTTCATTTATATAAATGTTCATAGAAGCCGTTCACTGAAGCCTAACGAAGATAATTACAGCTCAGAATAGTGCAGCTCTTCCAAGAACTCTCACTGTAGTTCATTTTATATAAATGTTCATAGAAGCCGTTCACTGAAGCCTAACGAAGATAATTACAGCTCAGAATAGTGCAGCTCTTCCAAGAACTCTCACTGTAGTTCATTTTATATAAATGTTCATAGAAGCCGTTCACTGAAGCCTAACGAAGATAATTACAGCTCAGAATAGTGCAGCTCTTCCAAGAACTCTCACTGTAGTTCATTTTATATAAATGTTCATAGAAGCCGTTCACTGAAGCCTAACGAAGATAATTACAGCTCAGAATAGTGCAGCTCTTCCAAGAACTCTCACTGTAGTTCATTTATATAAATGTTCATAGAAGCCGTTCACTGAAGCCTAACGAAGATAATTACAGCTCAGAATAGTGCAGCTCTTCCAAGAACTCTCACTGTAGTTCATTTTATATAAATGTTCATAGAAGCCGTTCACTGAAGCCTAACGAAGATAATTACAGCTCAGAATAGTGCAGCTCTTCCAAGAACTCTCACTGTAGTTCATTTATATAAATGTTCATAGAAGCCGTTCACTGAAGCCTAACGAAGATAATTACAGCTCAGAATAGTGCAGCTCTTCCAAGAACTCTCACTGTAGTTCATTTTAATAAATGTTCATAGAAGCCGTTCACTGAAGCCTAACGAAGATTACAGCTCAGAATAGTGCAGCTCTTCCAAGAACTCTCACTGTAGTTCATTTTATAAATGTTCATAGAAGCCGTTCACTGAAGCCTAACGAAGATAATTACAGCTCAGAATAGTGCAGCTCTTCCAAGAACTCTCACTGTAGTTCATTTTATATAAATGTTCATAGAAGCCGTTCACTGAAGCCTAACGAAGATAATTACAGCTCAGAATAGTGCAGCTCTTCCAAGAACTCTCACTGTAGTTCATTTTATATAAATGTTCATAGAAGCCGTTCACTGAAGCCTAACGAAGATAATTACAGCTCAGAATAGTGCAGCTCTTCCAAGAACTCTCACTGTAGTTCATTTATATAAATGTTCATAGAAGCCGTTCACTGAAGCCTAACGAAGATAATTACAGCTCAGAATAGTGCAGCTCTTCCAAGAACTCTCACTGTAGTTCATTTTATATAAATGTTCATAGAAGCCGTTCACTGAAGCCTAACGAAGATAATTACAGCTCAGAATAGTGCAGCTCTTCCAAGAACTCTCACTGTAGTTCATTTATATAAATGTTCATAGAAGCCGTTCACTGAAGCCTAACGAAGATAATTACAGCTCAGAATAGTGCAGCTCTTCCAAGAACTCTCACTGTAGTTCATTTTATATAAATGTTCATAGAAGCCGTTCACTGAAGCCTAACGAAGATAATTACAGCTCAGAATAGTGCAGCTCTTCCAAGAACTCTCACTGCAGTTCATTTATATAAATGTTCATAGAAGCCGTTCACTGAAGCCTAACGAAGATAATTACAGCTCAGAATAGTGCAGCTCTTCCAAGAACTCTCACTGTAGTTCATTTTATAAAATGTTCATAGAAGCCGTTCACTGAAGCCTAACGAAGATAATTACAGCTCAGAATAGTGCAGCTCTTCCAAGAACTCTCACTGTAGTTCATTTATATAAATGTTCATAGAAGCCGTTCACTGAAGCCTAACGAAGATAATTACAGCTCAGAATAGTGCAGCTCTTCCAAGAACTCTCACTGTAGTTCATTTTAATAAATGTTCATAGAAGCCGTTCACTGAAGCCTAACGAAGATAATTACAGCTCAGAATAGTGCAGCTCTTCCAAGAACTCTCACTGTAGTTCATTTATAAAATGTTCATAGAAGCCGTTCACTGAAGCCTAACGAAGATAATTACAGCTCAGAATAGTGCAGCTCTTCCAAGAACTCTCACTGTAGTTCATTTTATATAAATGTTCATAGAAGCCGTTCACTGAAGCCTAACGAAGATAATTACAGCTCAGAATAGTGCAGCTCTTCCAAGAACTCTCACTGTAGTTCATTTTATATAAATGTTCATAGAAGCCGTTCACTGAAGCCTAACGAAGATAATTACAGCTCAGAATAGTGCAGCTCTTCCAAGAACTCTCACTGTAGTTCATTTATATAAATGTTCATAGAAGCCGTTCACTGAAGCCTAACGAAGATAATTACAGCTCAGAATAGTGCAGCTCTTCCAAGAACTCTCACTGCAGTTCATTTATAAATGTTCATAGAAGCCGTTCACTGAAGCCTAACGAAGATAATTACAGCTCAGAATAGTGCAGCTCTTCCAAGAACTCTCACTGTAGTTCATTTTATATAAATGTTCATAGAAGCCGTTCACTGAAGCCTAACGAAGATAATTACAGCTCAGAATAGTGCAGCTCTTCCAAGAACTCTCACTGTAGTTCATTTATATAAATGTTCATAGAAGCCGTTCACTGAAGCCTAACGAAGATAATTACAGCTCAGAATAGTGCAGCTCTTCCAAGAACTCTCACTGTAGTTCATTTATATAAATGTTCATAGAAGCCGTTCACTGAAGCCTAACGAAGATAATTACAGCTCAGAATAGTGCAGCTCTTCCAAGAACTCTCACTGTAGTTCATTTTATAAATGTTCATAGAAGCCGTTCACTGAAGCCTAACGAAGATAATTACAGCTCAGAATAGTGCAGCTCTTCCAAGAACTCTCACTAGTTCATTTATAAAATGTCATAGAAGCCGTTCACTGAAGCCTAACGAAGATAATTACAGCTCAGAATAGTGCAGCTCTTCCAAGAACTCTCACTGTAGTTCATTTATATAAATGTTCATAGAAGCCGTTCACTGAAGCCTAACGAAGATAATTACAGCTCAGAATAGTGCAGCTCTTCCAAGAACTCTCACTGTAGTTCATTTTATAAATGTTCATAGAAGCCGTTCACTGAAGCCTAACGAAGATAATTACAGCTCAGAATAGTGCAGCTCTTCCAAGAACTCTCACTGTAGTTCATTTTATATAAATGTTCATAGAAGCCGTTCACTGAAGCCTAACGAAGATAATTACAGCTCAGAATAGTGCAGCTCTTCCAAGAACTCTCACTGTAGTTCATTTATATAAATGTTCATAGAAGCCGTTCACTGAAGCCTAACGAAGATAATTACAGCTCAGAATAGTGCAGCTCTTCCAAGAACTCTCACTGTAGTTCATTTATATAAATGTTCATAGAAGCCGTTCACTGAAGCCTAACGAAGATAATTACAGCTCAGAATAGTGCAGCTCTTCCAAGAACTCTCACTGTAGTTCATTTATATAAATGTTCATAGAAGCCGTTCACTGAAGCCTAACGAAGATAATTACAGCTCAGAATAGTGCAGCTCTTCCAAGAACTCTCACTGTAGTTCATTTTATATAAATGTTCATAGAAGCCGTTCACTGAAGCCTAACGAAGATAATTACAGCTCAGAATAGTGCAGCTCTTCCAAGAACTCTCACTGTAGTTCATTTTATATAAATGTTCATAGAAGCCGTTCACTGAAGCCTAACGAAGATAATTACAGCTCAGAATAGTGCAGCTCTTCCAAGAACTCTCACTGTAGTTCATTTATATAAATGTTCATAGAAGCCGTTCACTGAAGCCTAACGAAGATAATTACAGCTCAGAATAGTGCAGCTCTTCCAAGAACTCTCACTGTAGTTCATTTTATATAAATGTTCATAGAAGCCGTTCACTGAAGCCTAACGAAGATAATTACAGCTCAGAATAGTGCAGCTCTTCCAAGAACTCTCACTGTAGTTCATTTTATATAAATGTTCATAGAAGCCGTTCACTGAAGCCTAACGAAGATAATTACAGCTCAGAATAGTGCAGCTCTTCCAAGAACTCTCACTGTAGTTCATTTTATATAAATGTTCATAGAAGCCGTTCACTGAAGCCTAACGAAGATAATTACAGCTCAGAATAGTGCAGCTCTTCCAAGAACTCTCACTGTAGTTCATTTTATATAAATGTTCATAGAAGCCGTTCACTGAAGCCTAACGAAGATAATTACAGCTCAGAATAGTGCAGCTCTTCCAAGAACTCTCACTGTAGTTCATTTTATATAAATGTTCATAGAAGCCGTTCACTGAAGCCTAACGAAGATAATTACAGCTCAGAATAGTGCAGCTCTTCCAAGAACTCTCACTGTAGTTCATTTTATATAAATGTTCATAGAAGCCGTTCACTGAAGCCTAACGAAGATAATTACAGCTCAGAATAGTGCAGCTCTTCCAAGAACTCTCACTGTAGTTCATTTTATATAAATGTTCATAGAAGCCGTTCACTGAAGCCTAACGAAGATAATTACAGCTCAGAATAGTGCAGCTCTTCCAAGAACTCTCACTGTAGTTCATTTTATATAAATGTTCATAGAAGCCGTTCACTGAAGCCTAACGAAGATAATTACAGCTCAGAATAGTGCAGCTCTTCCAAGAACTCTCACTGTAGTTCATTTTATATAAATGTTCATAGAAGCCGTTCACTGAAGCCTAACGAAGATAATTACAGCTCAGAATAGTGCAGCTCTTCCAAGAACTCTCACTGTAGTTCATTTTATATAAATGTTCATAGAAGCCGTTCACTGAAGCCTAACGAAGATAATTACAGCTCAGAATAGTGCAGCTCTTCCAAGAACTCTCACTGTAGTTCATTTTATATAAATGTTCATAGAAGCCGTTCACTGAAGCCTAACGAAGATAATTACAGCTCAGAATAGTGCAGCTCTTCCAAGAACTCTCACTGTAGTTCATTTTATATAAATGTTCATAGAAGCCGTTCACTGAAGCCTAACGAAGATAATTACAGCTCAGAATAGTGCAGCTCTTCCAAGAACTCTCACTGTAGTTCATTTTATATAAATTCATAAGCCGTTCACTGAAGCCTAACGAAGATAATTACAGCTCAGAATAGTGCAGCTCTTCCAAGAACTCTCACTGTAGTTCATTTTATATAAATGTTCATAGAAGCCGTTCACTGAAGCCTAACGAAGATAATTACAGCTCAGAATAGTGCAGCTCTTCCAAGAACTCTCACTGTAGTTCATTTTATATAAATGTTCATAGAAGCCGTTCACTGAAGCCTAACGAAGATAATTACAGCTCAGAATAGTGCAGCTCTTCCAAGAACTCTCACTGTAGTTCATTTATATAAATGTTCATAGAAGCCGTTCACTGAAGCCTAACGAAGATAATTACAGCTCAGAATAGTGCAGCTCTTCCAAGAACTCTCACTGTAGTTCATTTTATATAAATGTTCATAGAAGCCGTTCACTGAAGCCTAACGAAGATAATTACAGCTCAGAATAGTGCAGCTCTTCCAAGAACTCTCACTGTAGTTCATTTATAAAATGTTCATAGAAGCCGTTCACTGAAGCCTAACGAAGATAATTACAGCTCAGAATAGTGCAGCTCTTCCAAGAACTCTCACTGTAGTTCATTTTATATAAATGTTCATAGAAGCCGTTCACTGAAGCCTAACGAAGATAATTACAGCTCAGAATAGTGCAGCTCTTCCAAGAACTCTCACTGTAGTTCATTTTATATAAATGTTCATAGAAGCCGTTCACTGAAGCCTAACGAAGATAATTACAGCTCAGAATAGTGCAGCTCTTCCAAGAACTCTCACTGTTCATTTTATATAAATGTTCATAGAAGCCGTTCACTGAAGCCTAACGAAGATAATACAGCTCAGAATAGTGCAGCTCTTCCAAGAACTCTCACTGTAGTTCATTTATTAAATGTTCATAGAAGCCGTTCACTGAAGCCTAACGAAGATAATTACAGCTCAGAATAGTGCAGCTCTTCCAAGAACTCTCACTGTAGTTCATTTTATATAAATGTTCATAGAAGCCGTTCACTGAAGCCTAACGAAGATAATTACAGCTCAGAATAGTGCAGCTCTTCCAAGAACTCTCACTGTAGTTCATTTTATATAATGTTCATAGAAGCCGTTCACTGAAGCCTAACGAAGATAATTACAGCTCAGAATAGTGCAGCTCTTCCAAGAACTCTCACTGTAGTTCATTTTATATAAATGTTCATAGAAGCCGTTCACTGAAGCCTAACGAAGATAATTACAGCTCAGAATAGTGCAGCTCTTCCAAGAACTCTCACTGTCGTTCATTTATATAAATGTTCATAGAAGCCGTTCACTGAAGCCTAACGAAGATAATTACAGCTCAGAATAGTGCAGCTCTTCCAAGAACTCTCACTCGTTCATTTTATATAAATGTTCATAGAAGCCGTTCACTGAAGCCTAACGAAGATAATTACAGCTCAGAATAGTGCAGCTCTTCCAAGAACTCTCACTGTAGTTCATTTTATATAAATGTTCATAGAAGCCGTTCACTGAAGCCTAACGAAGATAATTACAGCTCAGAATAGTGCAGCTCTTCCAAGAACTCTCACTGTAGTTCATTTTATATAAATGTTCATAGAAGCCGTTCACTGAAGCCTAACGAAGATAATTACAGCTCAGAATAGTGCAGCTCTTCCAAGAACTCTCACTGTAGTTCATTTTATATAAATGTTCATAGAAGCCGTTCACTGAAGCCTAACGAAGATAATTACAGCTCAGAATAGTGCAGCTCTTCCAAGAACTCTCACTGTAGTTCATTTTATATAAATGTTCATAGAAGCCGTTCACTGAAGCCTAACGAAGATAATTACAGCTCAGAATAGTGCAGCTCTTCCAAGAACTCTCACTGTAGTTCATTTTATAAATGTTCATAGAAGCCGTTCACTGAAGCCTAACGAAGATAATTACAGCTCAGAATAGTGCAGCTCTTCCAAGAACTCTCACTGTAGTTCATTTTATATAAATGTTCATAGAAGCCGTTCACTGAAGCCTAACGAAGATAATACAGCTCAGAATAGTGCAGCTCTTCCAAGAACTCTCACTGAGTTCATTTATATAAATGTTCATAGAAGCCGTTCACTGAAGCCTAACGAAGATAATTACAGATCAGAATAGTGCAGCTCTTCCAAGAACTCTCACTGTCGTTCATTTTATATAAATGTTCATAGAAGCCGTTCACTGAAGCCTAACGAAGATAATTACAGCTCAGAATAGTGCAGCTCTTCCAAGAACTCTCACTGTCGTTCATTTTATAAATGTTCATAGAAGCCGTTCACTGAAGCCTAACGAAGATAATTACAGCTCAGAATAGTGCAGCTCTTCCAAGAACTCTCACTGTCGTTCATTTTATATAAATGTTCATAGAAGCCGTTCACTGAAGCCTAACGAAGATAAATACAGCTCAGAATAGTGCAGCTCTTCCAAGAACTCTCACTGTAGTTCATTTTATATAAATGTTCATAGAAGCCGTTCACTGAAGCCTAACGAAGATAATTACAGCTCAGAATAGTGCAGCTCTTCCAAGAACTCTCACTGTAGTTCATTTATATAAATGTTCATAGAAGCCGTTCACTGAAGCCTAACGAAGATAATTACAGCTCAGAATAGTGCAGCTCTTCCAAGAACTCTCACTGTAGTTCATTTTATATAAATGTTCATAGAAGCCGTTCACTGAAGCCTAACGAAGATAATTACAGCTCAGAATAGTGCAGCTCTTCCAAGAACTCTCACTGTAGTTCAAATTCAAATTCAAATTATTTATTTCCTGTACATGAGAGAGTAGGCCTGGGGTGTTATGGCTTATCTTCTCATTCACGTTATACGGGGTCAGGAAAGGTGGTCTTCGTCTTCCAAAGATCTCTGTGAGTGCGTGGCGTTCGGTCAAGCGTAGCTTCGTTATGTCCTCTTGATCATATCTGCCCATCTCAACTTTGGTCGACCAACTGGCCTTTTTCCTCGGATGGTATAGGTCATCATCCTTCTTACACACATTGCTCTTTTTCTCGTCTCTTCACATGACCGAACCATCTCAATCTCCGTTCTCTTATCTTCTCTTCCAGCTTCGCACACTTGTCATTGCTCTAATAGCATCATTCTTACTCGATCACGGACATTCAGTCCACAAGCCCATCTCAGCATCTTCATCTCTACTACCATCAGCTTATCCATTTGCCTTTCTGTGATCGGCCAAGACTCACTGCCATACAAGAGTGCCGGTCTTATCACACTCTTGTAGACTTTTCCCTTAACTTCAAACTGATCCTTCTATCATTCATCACTCCTCCACAAGCTCTCCATTTCATCCACGCACATTTAGTCCGGTGCTCCATATCCTTCTCAGCACTTCCATCCACAGTGATCATCGCACCCAAGTACTTGAATTGTTCGACTCTTTGATCACTGTCTTGTTCACATCGGCCATCCGTGCATTCCACATTCAAATCCAATGAACTCCGTCTTTCCTGTGTTGAGATGAGACCAGCCTCACTTAATCGTGTCTGATATTTCCCACTACATTCTCTACTTCTTTCACATCCGTTCCAACAATGCATATGTCATCTGCATATAACATAGTCTGTGGTGCTTCTCAATCAGTCCTTCTAGTACACTATCCAGTACAGTAATGAATAACATGGAGAGAGAGAACTTCCTTGATGAACACGACTTGTATCGGTATTTCATTCGTCTTTCCATACGGTGTCCTCACCATTGCCGAAGCACCTTCATAAGTGTCTTTGATCAGATCAATATATCTCTCCGGCACCTCTCTATCTCTCAAAGATCTCCAAATCTGCCTCCTCGGCGTGCGATCATACGCTTTTTCCATATCCAGAAAGGCAGCGACCACGGGCATTGCAAATTCATAGTGTCGCTCGAAGAGCATTCTCAAGGCGAATATCGGCTCTGCTGTTGAGGCAGGCGGGTATAAAATCCGAATTGAGACTCATTCAGAGTCATGCATTCTCTCAATCGTCTATCTAGCAACTTCTCATACAACTTCATTGAATGAGAAAGCAGCTTTATACCGCGGTAGTTTCCGCACTCTCTTACGTCTCCCTTTCCTTTGTAGATCAACACAATTTCACTCTTTCTCCACGCATCGGGCATCTTTCCATCTTTCAGAATTCGGTTCATCAACCGTGTGAGCCATCTCACTCCAAAATCTCCGATACTTTTCCAACAATCAGCGGGAATTCCATCTGGACCCATCGCTTTCCCCCCATTTGCACTTGGAAAGTGCCAGATTAACTTCCAATTCATTCCAATCTGGAACTCCTCCCTGCACTTTATCTCCCTCATTCAATCTGTCTGTCCTTTCTCAACATTCAATAACTCACGGAAGTAATCTTCCCATCGGTTTATCACCTCCTTCTCATCTCTCAGGATATTACCCATCTCGTCTTTACCGATTTGACTTCTTGAATATCCTTACTTTCTTTATCACGTGCCTTCGTTATTCTATATACGATCTTCTCACCATCTGGCCCATTCAGCTTCTCATAGAGATCATCAAATGTTTCATTTTAGCCATCGCTACCACTCGTCGACAATCTCTTCTCTTCTCCTGTAAGCCTCCCACGACTCTTTATTCTTCCTTCTATACCATTCACAGTACGCATTTCTCTTCTCCTTCACAGCCTTCTTCACTTCAGCATCCTCCAGAACCATCGGTCATCACTCATTCGTTTCATTCCTTTTGTCTCTCCAAGCACCTCTCGCGCACATTCAATCATTCTGTCAGCCATCGTGTTCCAGAGAGAGTCAACATTCGTATTTGCATCTAGTGGATCTGCACTTAGCATCCTCTAATGGCAACCTCAACAGCGAATTTGTCTCTCTCCTCCTTATCTCTCAACTTCCACCACTTCACCTTCCGCTCAACTTTCATCAATTCATTCTTCTTTATACCTGACATCTCATCCTTCCTCATCCACACGTCGCAAATCACAGGCTTATGCTGAGATGCGACACACTCAGAGGGGAACACTTTCGTATCCTTCACCAATCTCCGGTCTTACTCCTCACTAGAGAGTAGTCCAACTGCGAATGGTGTTCACCCGAATGATACGTCAACAGCTGTGACTTCCTTTTCTTAAAGTGTGTGTGAGAATAGATAAACCATGCCGTTCACCAAACTCCAACAACTTAATTCCGTCGGCATTTCTTGCCCGACTCCTCTACCACCATGCACTCCTTCAAATCCATCATCGCCCTGCCAACATGTCCATTAATATCTCCTCCTACTACCAGTCTGTCACACTTGGCCATACTTCTTACAATCGTATCCATCTCCTCATAGAATCGTTCTTCTCCTCTCGTTTCAAGCCTGCCTGAGGCGCATAGGCAGAAACGATTCCAAACGACTTTCCGTCTACATCCAGTATCAGTCCAATGATTCTGTCGTACAATGCATTCTGCACCTCTGGCCTAATAACTTCGATGATAATACCCGTGTATTTCGGGGCAATACATATTGCGACTCCATTTCTCTGATTATCTATTCCAACGTAAACAATCTGATAACCATCGATTCTTCTGCTCAATTGTCCTACCCACTTGGTCTCCTGTACACAGAGTACATCAATTCTCCGTCGCTTCATCATATCCACAACCTCGTACGATCTACTATTCATCGATCCAACGTTCAACGATCCAACTCGTAAACAATCATTCCTGGCCATCTTATTTCTCCCTTCTCTCGACTCATCGATCGGTCTCCTTCATTCCATCTCCTTCTCGTCCTTCTTCCTTCATTTGCATATCATCCTTCTTCTATCCAATAGTTCGGCTTTTCCTTCTATGACAATCCGACATCATCTGACCGTCTTCCCAGCCAGGGCAACAACACACTCACAAGAAGGCCCTGCCTTACTCGTCTCGAACACCGGCACAACGGCCAAAACCCTTCAAGGGAACACAACGGCACACTTGCCACAGGCACTACGGCCACAGTACTCACAGTACTCGTCTGTCCGCAGACCACACACACAACGCAAACCGATGGTACTAGGGCCGTCTTGTTGCAGAGACTGTCACCCGTTCCTCCCCCAAACCCACTAATCCGAGAGCGACGGCTGAGCCGACCACTCAGGACGAGCGAAAATGGAAAAAAAAAAAAAAAAAATAGTGCAGCTCTTCCAAGAACTCTCACTGTCGTTCATTTATATAAATGTTCATAGAAGCCGTTCACTGAAGCCTACGAAGATAATTACAGCTCAGAATAGTGCAGCTCTTTCAAGAACTCTCACTGTCGTTCATTTATATAAATGTTCATAGAAGCCGTTCACTGAAGCCTAACGAAGATAATTACAGCTCAGAATAGTGCAGCTCTTCCAAGAACTCTCACTGTAGTTCATTTATATAAATGTTCATAGAAGCCGTTCACTGAAGCCTAACGAAGATAATTACAGCTCAGAATAGTGCAGCTCTTCCAAGAACTCTCACTGTAGTTCATTTTATATAAATGTTCATAGAAGCCGTTCACTGAAGCCTAACGAAGCTAATTACAGCTCAGAATAGTGCAGCTCTTCCAAGAAACTCTCACTGTAGTTCATTTTATATAAATGTTCATAGAAGCCGTTCACTGAAGCTAACGAAGCTAATTACAGCTCAGAATAGTGCAGCTCTTCCAAGAACTCTCACTGTCGTTCATTTTATATAAATGTTCATAGAAGCCGTTCACTGAAGCCTAACAAGATAATACAGCTCAGAATAGTGCAGCTCTTCCAAGAACTCTCACTGTAGTTCATTTTATATAAATGTTCATAGAAGCCGTTCACTGAAGCCTAACGAAGATAATTACAGCTCAGAATAGTGCAGCTCTTCCAGAACTCTCACTGTAGTTCATTTTATATAAATGTTCATAGAAGCCGTTCACTGAAGCCTAACGAAGCTAATTACAGCTCAGAATAGTGCAGCTCTTCCAAGAACTCTCACTGTAGTTCATTTTATATAAATGTTCATAGAAGCCGTTCACTGAAGCCTAACGAAGATAATTACAGCTCAGAATAGTGCAGCTCTTCCAAGAACTCTCACTGTAGTTCATTTTATATAAATGTTCATAGAAGCCGTTCACTGAAGCCTAACGAAGCTAATTACAGCTCAGAATAGTGCAGCTCTTCCAAGAACTCTCACTGTAGTTCATTTTATTAAATGTTCATAGAAGCCGTTCACTGAAGCCTAACGAAGCTAATTACAGCTCAGATAGTGCAGCTCTTCCAAGAACTCTCACTGTCGATTTTATATAAATGTTCATAGAAGCCGTTCACTGAAGCCTAACTAAGATAAATACAGCTCAGAATAGTGCAGCTCTTCCAGAACTCTCACTGTAGTTCATTTATATAAATGTCATAGAAGCCGTTCACTGAAGCCTAACGAAGATAATTACAGCTCAGAATAGTGCAGCTCTTCCAAGAACTCTCACTGTAGTTCATTTTATATAAATGTTCATAGAAGCCGTTCACTGAAGCCTAACGAAGCTAATTACAGCTCAGATAGTGCAGCTCTTCCAAGAACTCTCACTGTAGTTCATTTTATATAAATGTTCATAGAAGCCGTTCACTGAAGCCTAACGAAGATAATTACAGCTCAGAATAGTGCAGCTCTTCCAAGAACTCTCACTGTAGTTCATTTATATAAATGTTCATAGAAGCCGTTCACTGAAGCCTAACGAAGCTAATTACAGCTCAGAATAGTGCAGCTCTTCCAAGAACTCTCACTGTAGTTCATTTATATAAATGTTCATAGAAGCCGTTCACTGAAGCCTAACGAAGCTAATTACAGCTCAGAATAGTGCAGCTCTTCCAAGAACTCTCACTGTCGTTCATTTTATATAAATGTTCATAGAAGCCGTTCACTGAAGCCTAACGAAGATAATTACAGCTCAGAATAGTGCAGCTTTCCAAGAACTCTCACTGTAGTTCATTTATATAAATGTTCATAGAAGCCGTTCACTGAAGCCTAACGAAGATAATTACAGCTCAGAATAGTGCAGCTCTTCCAAGAACTTCACTGTCGTTCATTTTATATAATGTTTATAGAAGCCGTTCACTGAAGCCTAACGAAGATAATTACAGCTCAGAATAGTGCAGCTCTTCCAAGAACTCTCACTGTAGTTCATTTTATATAAATGTTCATAGAAGCCGTTCACTGAAGCCTAACGAAGATAATTACAGCTCAGAATAGTGCAGCTCTTCCAAGAACTCTCACTGTAGTTCATTTTATATAAATGTTCATAGAAGCCGTTCACTGAAGCCTAACGAAGATAATTACAGCTCAGAATAGTGCAGCTCTTCCAAGAACTCTCACTGTAGTTCATTTTTATAAAATGTTCATAGAAGCCGTTCACTGAAGCCTAACGAAGATAATTACAGCTCAGAATAGTGCAGCTCTTCCAAGAACTCTCACTGTAGTTCATTTTATATAAATGTTCATAGAAGCCGTTCACTGAAGCCTAACGAAGATAAATACAGCTCAGAATAGTGCAGCTCTTCCAAGAAACTCTCACTGTAGTTTCATTTTATATAAATGTTCATAGAAGCCGTTCACTGAAGCCTAACGAAGATAAATACAGCTCAGAATAGTGCAGCTCTTCCAAGAGGTGACCAAGGTGACCAAGGAGACCAAGGTGACCAAGGTGACAAGGTGACCAAGGTGACCAAGGAGACCAAGGTGACCAAGGAGACCAAGGAGACGCGACTTGCTTGTCGCGTCCTCTGAGGTCTTCAAAGGGACGCGACTTGCTTGTCGCGTCCCTGAGGTCTTCAAAGGGACGCGACTTGCTTGTCGCGTCCTCTCAGGTTTTCAAAGGGACGCGACTTGCAAGGTGACCAAGGTGACCAAGGTGACCAAGGTGACCAAGGTGACCAAGGTGACCAAGGAGACCAAGGTGACCAAGGAGACCAAGGTGACCAAGGTGACCAAGGTGACCAAGGAGACCAAGGTGACAAGGTGACCAAGGTGACCAAGGAGACCAAGGTGACCAAGGTGACCAAGGTGACCAAGGTGACCAAGGTGACCAAGGTGACCAAGGTGACCAAGGTGACCAAGGTGACCAAGGTGACCAAGGTGACCAAGGTGACCAAGGTGACCAAGGTGACCAAGGTGACCAAGGTGACCAAGGTGACCAAGGTGACCAAGGTGACCAAGGAGACCAAGGTGACCAAGGTGACCAAGGAGACCAAGGTGACCAAGGTGACCAAGGTGACCAAGGTGACCAAGGTGACCAAGGAGACCAAGGTGACCAAGGTGACCAAGGAGACCAAGGAGACGCGACTTGCTTGTCGCGTCCTCTGAGGTCTTCAAAGGGACGCGACTTGCTTGTCGCGTCCTCTCAGGTCTTCAAACGGACGCGACTTGCTTGTCGCGTCCCTGAGGTCTTCAAAGGGACGCGACTTGCTTGTCGCGTCCTCTCAGGTCTTCAAACGGACGCGACTTGCAAGGTGACCAAGGTGACCAAGGTGACCAAGGTGACCAAGGTGACCAAGGTGACCAAGGAGACCAAGGTGACCAAGGAGACCAAGGTGACCAAGGTGACCAAGGTGACCAAGGTGACCAAGGTGACCAAGGAGACCAAGGTGACCAAGGTGACCAAGGTGACCAAGGAGACCAAGGTGACCAAGGTGACCAAGGTGACCAAGGTGACCAAGGTGACCAAGGTGACCAAGGAGACCAAGGTGACCAAGGAGACCAAGGAGACCAAGGTGACCAAGGTGACCAAGGTGACCAAGGTGACCAAGGTGACCAAGGTGACCAAGGTGACCAAGGTGACCAAGGAGACCAAGGAGACCAAGGTGAGACGCGACTTGCTTGTCGCGTCCTCTGAGGTCTTCAAAGAGACGCGACTTGCTTGTCGCGTCCTCTCAGGTCTTCAAAGGGACGCGACTTGCTTGTCGCGTCCTCTCAGGTCTTCAAGGGACGCGACTTGCTTGTCGCGTCCTCTCAGGTCTTCAAAGGGACGCGACTTGCTTGTCGCGTCCTCTCAGGTCTTCAAAGGGACGCGACTTGCTTGTCGCGTCCTCTCAGGTCTTCAAAGGGACGCGACTTGCTTGTCGCGTCCTCTGAGGTCTTCAAAGGGACGCGACTTGCTTGTCGCGTCCTCTGAGGTCTTCAAAGGGACGCGACTTGCTTGTCGCGTCCTCTTAGGTCTTCAAAGGGACGCGACTTGCTTGTCGCGTCCTCTCAGGTCTTCAAAGGGAAGCGACTTGCTTGTCGCGTCCTCTGAGGTCTTCAAAGGGACGCGACTTGCTTGTCGCGTCCTCTGAGGTCTTCAAAGGGACGCGACTTGCTTGTCGCGTCCTCTCAGGTCTTCAAAGGGACGCGACTTGCTTGTCGCGTCCTCTGAGGTCTTCAAAGGGACGCGACTTGCTTGTCGCGTCCTCTTAGGTCTTCAAAGGGACGCGACTTGCTTGTCGCGTCCTCTCAGGTCTTCAAACGGACGCGACTTGCTTGTCGCGTCCTCTGAGGTCTTCAAACGGACGCGACTTGCTTGTCGCGTCCTCTGACCAAGGTGACCAAGGTGACCAAGGTGACCAAGGTGACCAAGGTGACCAAGGTGACCAAGGTGACCAAGGTGACCAAGGTGACCAAGAAGACCTCAGAGGACGCGACAAGCAAGTCGCGTCCCTTTGAAGACCTGAGAGGACGCGACAAGCAAGTCGCGTCCGTTTGAAGACCTGAGAGGACGCGACAAGCAAGTCGCGTCCGTTTGAAGACCTGAGAGGACGCGACAAGCAAGTCGCGTCCCTTTGAAGACCTCAGAGGACGCGACAAGCAAGTCGCGTCCCTTTGAAGACCTGAGAGGACGCGACAAGCAAGTCGCGTCCCTTTGAAAACCTGAGAGGACGCGACAAGCAAGTCGCGTCCCTTTGAAGACCTGAGAGGACGCGACAAGCAAGTCGCGTCCCTTTGAAGACCTCAGAGGACGCGACAAGCAAGTCGCGTCTCCTTGGTCTCCTTGGTCACCTTGGTCATCTTGGTCACCTTGGTCACCTTGGTCATCTTGGTCACCTTGGTCACCTTGGTCTCCTTGATCTCCTTGGTCTCCTTGGTCACCTTGGTCACCTTGGTCTCCTTGGTCACCTTGGTCTCCTTGGTCACCTTGGTCACCTTGGTCTCCTTGATCTCCTTGGTCTCCTTGGTCACCTTGGTCTCCTTGGTCACCTTGGTCTCCTTGGTCACCTTGGTCTCCTTGGTCACCTTGGTCTCCTTGGTCACCTTGGTCACCTTGGTCACCTTGGTCACCTTGGTCTCCTTGGTCACCTTGGTCACCTTGGTCACCTTGGTTCCTTGGTCTCCTTGGTCTCCTTGGTCACCTTGGTCTCCTTGGTCACCTTGGTCACCTTAGTCACCTTGGTCTCCTTGGTCACCTTGGTCACCTTGGTCTCCTTGGTCACCTTGGTCTCCTTGGTCACCTTGGTCACCTTGGTCTCCTTGATCTCCTTGGTCTCCTTGGTCACCTTGGTCTCCTTGGTCACCTTGGTCTCCTTGGTCACCTTGGTCTCCTTGGTCTCCTTGGTCTCCTTGGTCACCTTGGTCTCCTTGGTCTCCTTGGTCTCCTTGGTCACCTTGGTCTCCTTGGTCACCTTGGTCACCTTGGTCACCTTGGTCACCTTGGTCACCTTGGTCACCTTGGTCACCTTGGTCACCTTGGTCTCCTTGATCTCCTTGGTCTCCTTGATCTCCTTGGTCTCCTTGGTCACCTTGGTCTCCTTGGTCACCTTGGTCTCCTTGGTCACTTTGTCTCCTTGGTCTCCTTGGTCTCCTTGGTCTCCTTGGTCTCCTTGGTCACCTCTTGGAAGAGCTGCACTATTCTGAGCTGTAATTATCTTCGTTAGGCTTCAGTGAACGGCTTCTATGAACATTTATATAAAATGAACTACAGTGAGAGTTCTTGGAAGAGCTGCACTATTCTGAGCTGTAATTATCTTCGTTAGGCTTCAGTGAACGGCTTCTATGAACATTTATATAAAATGAACTACAGTGAGAGTTCTTGGAAGAGCTGCACTATTCTGAGCTGTAATTATCTTCGTTAGGCTTCAGTGAACGGCTTCTATGAACATTTATATAAAATGAACTACAGTGAGAGTTCTTGGAAGAGCTGCACTATTCTGAGCTGTATTTTTCTTCGTTAGGCTTCAGTGAACGGCTTCTATGAACATTTTTATGTAATGAACTGCAGTGAGAGTTCTTGAAAGAGCTGCACTATTCTGAGCCGTAATTATCTTCGTTAGGCTTCAGTGAACGGCTTCTATGAGCATTTATATAAAATGAACTGCAGTGAGAGTTCTTGGAAGAGCTGCACTATTCTGAGCCGTAATTATCTTCGTTAGGCTTCAGTGAACGGCTTCTATGAAAATTTTATGAAATGAACTGCAGTGAGAGTTCTTGGAAGAGCTGCACTATTCTGAGCTGTATTTTTCTTCGTTAGGCTTCAGTGAACGGCTTCTATGAACATTTTTATGAAATGAACTACAGTGAGAGTTCTTGGAAGAGCTGCACTATTCTGAGCTGTAATTATCTTCGTTAGGCTTCAGTGAACGGCTTCTATGAACATTATATAAAATGAACTACAGTGAGAGTTCTTGGAAGAGCTGCACTATTCTGAGCTGTAATTATCTTCGTTAGGCTTCAGTGAACGGCTTCTATGAACATTTATATAAAATGAACTACAGTGAGAGTTCTTGGAAGAGCTGCACTATTCTGAGCTGTAATTATCTTCGTTAGGCTTCAGTGAACGGCTTCTATGAACATTTATATAAAATGAACTACAGTGAGAGTTCTTGGAAGAGCTGCACTATTCTGAGCTGTATTTTTCTTCGTTAGGCTTCAGTGAACGGCTTCTATGAACATTTTTATGTAATGAACTGCAGTGAGAGTTCTTGAAAGAGCTGCACTATTCTGAGCGTAATTATCTTCGTTAGGCTTCAGTGAACGGCTTCTATGAGCATTTATATAAAATGAACTGCAGTGAGAGTTCTTGGAAGAGCTGCACTATTCTGAGCCGTAATTATCTTCGTTAGGCTTCAGTGAACGGCTTCTATGAAAATTTTATGAAATGAACTGCAGTGAGAGTTCTTGGAAGAGCTGCACTATTCTGAGCTGTAATTATCTTCGTTAGGCTTCAGTGAACGGCTTCTATGAACATTTATATAAAATGAACTACAGTGAGAGTTCTTGGAAGAGCTGCACTATTCTGAGCTGTAATTATCTTCGTTAGGCTTCAGTGAACGGCTTCTATGAACATTTATATAAAATGAACTACAGTGAGAGTTCTTGGAAGAGCTGCACTATTCTGAGCTGTAATTATCTTCGTTAGGCTTCAGTGAACGGCTTCTATGAACATTTATATAAAATGAACTACAGTGAGAGTTCTTGGAAGAGCTGCACTATTCTGAGCTGTAATTATCTTCGTTAGGCTTCAGTGAACGGCTTCTATGAACATTTATATAAAATGAACTACAGTGAGAGTTCTTGGAAGAGCTGCACTATTCTGAGCTGTAATTATCTTCGTTAGGCTTCAGTGAACGGCTTCTATGAACATTTATATAAAATGAACTACAGTGAGAGTTCTTGGAAGAGCTGCACTATTCTGAGCTGTAATTATCTTCGTTAGGCTTCAGTGAACGGCTTCTATGAACATTTATATAAAATGAACTACAGTGAGAGTTCTTGGAAGAGCTGCACTATTCTGAGCTGTATTTTTCTTCGTTAGGCTTCAGTGAACGGCTTCTATGAACATTTTTATGTAATGAACTGCAGTGAGAGTTCTTGAAAGAGCTGCACTATTCTGAGCCGTAATTATCTTCGTTAGGCTTCAGTGAACGGCTTCTATGAGCATTTATATAAATGAACTGCAGTGAGAGTTCTTGGAAGAGCTGCACTATTCTGAGCCGTAATTATCTTCGTTAGGCTTCAGTGAACGGCTTCTATGAAAATTTTATGAAATGAACTGCAGTGAGAGTTCTTGGAAGAGCTGCACTATTCTGAGCTGTATTTTCTTCGTTAGGCTTCAGTGAACGGCTTCTATGAACATTTTTATGAAATGAACTACAGTGAGAGTTCTTGGAAGAGCTGCACTATTCTGAGCTGTAATTATCTTCGTTAGGCTTCAGTGAACGGCTTCTATGAACATTTATATAAAATGAACTACAGTGAGAGTTCTTGGAAGAGCTGCACTATTCTGAGCTGTAATTATCTTCGTTAGGCTTCAGTGAACGGCTTCTATGAACATTTATATAAAATGAACTACAGTGAGAGTTCTTGGAAGAGCTGCACTATTCTGAGCTGTAATTATCTTCGTTAGGCTTCAGTGAACGGCTTCTATGAACATTTATATAAAATGAACTACAGTGAGAGTTCTTGGAAGAGCTGCACTATTCTGAGCTGTATTTTCTTCGTTAGGCTTCAGTGAACGGCTTCTATGAACATTTTTATGTAATGAACTGCAGTGAGAGTTCTGAAAGAGCTGCACTATTCTGAGCCGTAATTATCTTCGTTAGGCTTCAGTGAACGGCTTCTATGAGCATTTATATAAAATGAACTGCAGTGAGAGTTCTGGAAGAGCTGCACTATTCTGAGCCGTAATTATCTTCGTTAGGCTTCAGTGAACGGCTTCTATGAAAATTTTATGAAATGAACTGCAGTGAGAGTTCTTGGAAGAGCTGCACTATTCTGAGCTGTAATTATCTTCGTTAGGCTTCAGTGAACGGCTTCTATGAACATTTATATAAAATGAACTACAGTGAGAGTTCTTGGAAGAGCTGCACTATTCTGAGCTGTAATTATCTTCGTTAGGCTTCAGTGAACGGCTTCTATGAACATTTATATAAAATGAACTACAGTGAGAGTTCTTGGAAGAGCTGCACTATTCTGAGCTGTAATTATCTTCGTTAGGCTTCAGTGAACGGCTTCTATGAACATTTATATAAAATGAACTACAGTGAGAGTTCTTGGAAGAGCTGCACTATTCTGAGCTGTAATTATCTTCGTTAGGCTTCAGTGAACGGCTTCTATGAACATTTATATAAAATGAACTACAGTGAGAGTTCTTGGAAGAGCTGCACTATTCTGAGCTGTAATTATCTTCGTTAGGCTTCAGTGAACGGCTTCTATGAACATTTATATAAATGAACTACAGTGAGAGTTCTTGGAAGAGCTGCACTATTCTGAGCTGTAATTATCTTCGTTAGGCTTCAGTGAACGGCTTCTATGAACATTTATATAAAATGAACTACAGTGAGAGTTCTTGGAAGAGCTGCACTATTCTGAGCTGTAATTATCTTCGTTAGGCTTCAGTGAACGGCTTCTATGAACATTTATATAAAATGAACGACAGTGAGAGTTCTTGAAGAGCTGCACTATTCTGAGCTGTAATTATCTTCGTTAGGCTTCAGTGAACGGCTTCTATGAACATTTATATAAATGAACGACAGTGAGAGTTCTTGGAAGAGCTGCACTATTCTGAGCTGTAATTATCTTCGTTAGGCTTCAGTGAACGGCTTCTATGAACATTTATATAAAATGAACTACAGTGAGAGTTCTTGGAAGAGCTGCACTATTCTGAGCTGTAATTATCTTCGTTAGGCTTCAGTGAACGGCTTCTATGAACATTTATATAAAATGAACTACAGTGAGAGTTCTTGGAAGAGCTGCACTATTCTGAGCTGTAATTATCTTCGTTAGGCTTCAGTGAACGGCTTCTATGAACATTTATATAAAATGAACTGCAGTGAGAGTTCTTGGAAGAGCTGCACTATTCTGAGCTGTAATTATCTTCGTTAGGCTTCAGTGAACGGCTTCTATGAACATTTATATAAAATGAACTACAGTGAGAGTTCTTGGAAGAGCTGCACTATTCTGAGCTGTAATTATCTTCGTTAGGCTTCAGTGAACGGCTTCTATGAACATTTATATAAAATGAACTACAGTGAGAGTTCTTGGAAGAGCTGCACTATTCTGAGCTGTAATTATCTTCGTTAGGCTTCAGTGAACGGCTTCTATGAACATTTATATAAAATGAACTACAGTGAGAGTTCTTGGAAGAGCTGCACTATTCTGAGCTGTAATTATCTCGTTAGGCTTCAGTGAACGGCTTCTATGAACATTTATATAAAATGAACGAAAGTGAGAGTTCTTGGAAGAGCTGCACTATTCTGAGCTGTAATTATCTCGTTAGGCTTCAGTGAACGGCTTCTATGAACATTTATATAAAATGAACGACAGTGAGAGTTCTTGGAAGAGCTGCACTATTCTGAGCTGTAATTATCTTCGTTAGGCTTCAGTGAACGGCTTCTATGAACATTTATATAAAATGAACGACAGTGAGAGTTCTTGGAAGAGCTGCACTATTCTGAGCTGTAATTATCTTCGTTAGGCTTCAGTGAACGGCTTCTATGAACATTTATATAAAATGAACTACAGTGAGAGTTCTTGGAAGAGCTGCACTATTCTGAGCTGTAATTATCTTCGTTAGGCTTCAGTGAACGGCTTCTATGAACATTTATATAAAATGAACGACAGTGAGAGTTCTTGGAAGAGCTGCACTATTCTGAGCTGTAATTATCTTCGTTAGGCTTCAGTGAACGGCTTCTATGAACATTTATATAAAATGAACTACAGTGAGAGTTCTTGGAAGAGCTGCACTATTCTGAGCTGTATTTTCTTCGTTAGGCTTCAGTGAACGGCTTCTATGAACATTTTATGTAATGAACTGCAGTGAGAGTTCTTGAAAGAGCTGCACTATTCTGAGCCGTAATTATCTTCGTTAGGCTTCAGTGAACGGCTTCTATGAGCATTTATATAAAATGAACTGCAGTGAGAGTTCTTGGAAGAGCTGCACTATTCTGAGCCGTAATTATCTTCGTTAGGCTTCAGTGAACGGCTTCTATGAAAATTTTTATGAAATGAACTGCAGTGAGAGTTCTTGGAAGAGCTGCACTATTCTGAGCTGTAATTATCTTCGTTAGGCTTCAGTGAACGGCTTCTATGAACATTTATATAAAATGAACTACAGTGAGAGTTCTTGGAAGAGCTGCACTATTCTGAGCTGTAATTATCTTCGTTAGGCTTCAGTGAACGGCTTCTATGAACATTTATATAAAATGAACTACAGTGAGAGTTCTTGGAAGAGCTGCACTATTCTGAGCTGTAATTATCTTCGTTAGGCTTCAGTGAACGGCTTCTATGAACATTTATATAAAATGAACTACAGTGAGAGTTCTTGGAAGAGCTGCACTATTCTGAGCTGTAATTATCTTCGTTAGGCTTCAGTGAACGGCTTCTATGAACATTTATATAAAATGAACTACAGTGAGAGTTCTTGGAAGAGCTGCACTATTCTGAGCTGTAATTATCTTCGTTAGGCTTCAGTGAACGGCTTCTATGAACATTTATATAAAATGAACTACAGTGAGAGTTCTTGGAAGAGCTGCACTATTCTGAGCTGTAATTATCTTCGTTAGGCTTCAGTGAACGGCTTCTATGAACATTTATATAAAATGAACTACAGTGAGAGTTCTTGGAAGAGCTGCACTATTCTGAGCTGTAATTATCTTCGTTAGGCTTCAGTGAACGGCTTCTATGAACATTTATATAAAATGAACGACAGTGAGAGTTCTTGAAAGAGCTGCACTATTCTGAGCTGTAATTATCTTCGTTAGGCTTCAGTGAACGGCTTCTATGAACATTTATATAAATGAACGACAGTGAGAGTTCTTGGAAGAGCTGCACTATTCTGAGCTGTAATTATCTTCGTTAGGCTTCAGTGAACGGCTTCTATGAACATTTATATAAATGAACTACAGTGAGAGTTCTTGGAAGAGCTGCACTATTCTGAGCTGTAATTATCTTCGTTAGGCTTCAGTGAACGGCTTCTATGAACATTTATATAAAATGAACTACAGTGAGAGTTCTTGGAAGAGCTGCACTATTCTGAGCTGTAATTATCTTCGTTAGGCTTCAGTGAACGGCTTCTATGAACATTTATATAAAATGAACGACAGTGAGAGTTCTTGGAAGAGCTGCACTATTCTGAGCTGTAATTAGCTTCGTTAGGCTTCAGTGAACGGCTTCTATGAACATTTATATAAAATGAACTACAGTGAGAGTTCTTGGAAGAGCTGCACTATTCTGAGCTGTAATTATCTTCGTTAGGCTTCAGTGAACGGCTTCTATGAACATTTATATAAAATGAACGACAGTGAGAGTTCTTGGAAGAGCTGCACTATTCTTAGCTGTAATTATCTTCGTTAGGCTTCAGTGAACGGCTTCTATGAACATTTATATAAAATGAACGACAGTGAGAGTTCTTGGAAGAGCTGCACTATTCTGAGCTGTAATTATATTCGTTAGGCTTCAGTGAACGGCTTCTATGAACTTTATATAAAATGAACGACAGTGAGAGTTCTTGGAAGAGCTCAGAATAGTGCAGCTCTTCCAAGAACTCTCACTGTCGTTCATTTTATATAAATGTTCATAGAAGCCGTTCACTGAAGCCTAACGAAGATAATTACAGCTCAGAATAGAGGAGCTCTTCCAAGAACTCTCACTGTCGTTCATTTTATATAAATGTTCATAGAAGCCGTTCACTGAAGCCTAACGAAGATAATTACAGCTCAGAATAGTGCAGCTCTTCCAAGAACTCTCACTGTAGTTCATTTTATATAAATGTTCATAGAAGCCGTTCACTGAAGCCTAACGAAGATAATTACAGCTCAGAATAGTGCAGCTCTTCCAAGAACTCTCACTGTAGTTCTTTATATAAATGTTCATAGAAGCCGTTCACTGAAGCCTAACGAAGATAATTACAGCTCAGAATAGTGCAGCTCTTCCAAGAACTCTCACTGTAGTTCATTTTATATAAATGTTCATAGAAGCCGTTCACTGAAGCCTAACGAAGCTAATTACAGCTCAGAATAGTGCAGCTCTTCCAAGAACTCTCACTGTAGTTCATTTTATATAAATGTTCATAGAAGCCGTTCACTGAAGCCTAACGAAGCTAATTACAGCTCAGAATAGTGCAGCTCTTCCAAGAACTCTCACTGTAGTTCATTTTATATAAATGTTCATAGAAGCCGTTCACTGAAGCCTAACGAAGATAATTACAGCTCAGAATAGTGCAGCTCTTCAAGAACTCTCACTGTAGTTCATTTTATATAAATGTTCATAGAAGCCGTTCACTGAAGCCTAACGAAGATAAATACAGCTCAGAATAGTGCAGCTCTTCCAAGAACTCTCACTGTAGTTCATTTTATATAAATGTTCATAGAAGCCGTTCACTGAAGCCTAACGAAGATAATTACAGATCAGAATAGTGCAGCTCTTCCAAGAACTCTCACTGTCGTTCATTTTATATAAATGTTCATAGAAGCCGTTCACTGAAGCCTAACGAAGATAATTACAGCTCAGAATAGTGCAGCTCTTCCAAGAACTCTCACTGTCGTTCATTTTATATAAATGTTCATAGAAGCAGTTCACTGAAGCCTAACGAAGATAATTACAGCTCAGAATAGTGCAGCTCTTCCAAGAACTCTCACTGTCGTTCATTTTATATAAATGTTCATAGAAGCCGTTCACTGAAGCCTAACGAAGATAAATACAGCTCAGAATAGTGCAGCTCTTCCAAGAACTCTCACTGTAGTTCATTTTATATAAATGTTCATAGAAGCCGTTCACTGAAGCCTAACGAAGATAATTACAGCTCAGAATAGTGCAGCTCTTCCAAGAAACTCACTGTAGTTCATTTTATATAAATGTTCATAGAAGCCGTTCACTGAAGCCTAACGAAGATAATTACAGCTCAGAATAGTGCAGCTCTTCCAAGAACTCTCATGTAGTTCATTTTATATAAATGTTCATAGAAGCCGTTCACTGAAGCCTAACGAAGATAATTACAGCTCAGAATAGTGCAGCTCTTCCAAGAACTCTCACTGTAGTTCAAATTCAAATTCAAATTATTTATTTCCTGTACATGAGAGAGTAGGCCTGGGGTGTTATGGCTTATTCTTCTCATTCACGTTATACGGGGTCAGGAAAGGTGGTCTTCGTCTTCCAAAGATCTCTGTTGAGTGCGTGGCGTTCGGTCAAGCGTAGCTCGTTATGTCCTCTTTGATCATATCTGCCCATCTCAACTTTGGTCGACCAACTGGCCTTTTCCTCGGATGGTATATGTCATCATCCTTCTACACACATGCTCTTTTCTCGTCTCTTCACATGACCGAACCATCTCAATCTCCGTTCTCTTATCTTCTCTTCCAGCTTCGCACACTTTGTCATTGCTCTAATAGCATCATTTCTTACTCGATCACGGACATTCAGTCCACAAGCCCATCTCAGCATCTTCATCTCTACTACCATCAGCTTATCCATTTGCCTTTCTGTGATCGGCCAAGACTCACTGCCATACAAGAGTGCCGGTCTTATCACTCTTGTAGACTTTTCCCTTAACTTCAAACTGATCCTTCTATCATTCATCATCCTCCACAAGCTCTCCATTTCATCCACGCACATTTAGTCCGGTGCTCATATCCTTCTCAGCACTTCCATCCACAGTGATCATCGCACCCAAGTACTTGAATTGTTCGACTCTTTTGATCACTGTCTTGTTCACATCGGCCATCCGTGCATTTCCACATTCAAATCCAATGAACTCCGTCTTTCCTGTGTTGAGAGTGAGACCAGCCTCACTTAATCGTGTCTGATACTTTCCCACTACATTCTCTACTTCTTCACATCCGTTCCAACAATGCATATGTCATCTGCATATAACATAGTCTGTGGTGCTTCCTCAATCAGTCCTTCTAGTACACTATCCAGTACAGTAATGAATAACAATGGAGAGAGAGAACTTCCTTGATGAACACGACTTGTATCGGTATTTCATTCGTCTTTCCATACGGTGTCCTCACCATGCCGAAGCACCTTCATAAGTGTCTTTGATCAGATCAATATATCTCTCCGGCACCTCTCTATCTCTCAAAGATCTCCAAATCTGCCTCCTCGGCGTGCGATCATACGCTTTTTCCATATCCAGAAAGGCAGCGACCACGGGCATTGCAAATTCATAGTGTCGCTCGAAGAGCATTCTCAAGGCGAATATCGGCTCTGCTGTTGAGCAGGCGGGTATAAATCCGAATTGAGACTCATTCAGAGTCATGCATTCTCTCAATCGTCTATCTAGCAACTTCTCATACAACTTCATTGAATGAGAAAGCAGCTTTATACCGCGGTAGTTTCCGCACTCTCTTACGTCTCCCTTTCCTTTGTAGATCAACCACAATTTCACTCTTTCTCCACGCATCGGGCATCTTTCCATCTTTCAGAATTCGGTTCATCAACGTGTGAGCCATCTCACTCCAAAATCTCCGATACTTTTCCAACAATCAGCGGGAATTCCATTGGACCCATCGCTTTCCCCCATTTGCACTTGGAAAGTGCCAGATTAACTTCCAATTCATTCCAATCTGGAACTCCTCCCTGCACTTTATCTCCCTCATTCAATCTGGTCTGTCCTTTCTCAACATTCAAAACTCACGGAAGTAATCTTCCCATCGGTTTATCACCTCTTCTCATCTCTCAGGATATTACCCATCGTCCTTTACCGATTTGACTTCTTGAATATCCTTACTTTCTTTATCACGTGCCTTCGTTATTCTATATACGATCTTCTCACCATCTGGCCCATTCAGCTTCTCATAGAGATCATCAAATGTTTTCATTTTAGCCATCGCTACCACTCGTCGACAATCTCTTCTCTTCTCCTTGTAAGCCTCCCACGACTCTTTATTCTTCCTTCTATACCATTCACAGTACGCATTTCTCTTCTCCTTCACAGCCTTCTTCACTTCAGCATCCCTCCAGAACCATCGGTCATCACTCATTCGTTTCATTCCTTTTGTCTCTCAAGCACCTCTCGCGCACATTCAATCATTCTGTCAGCCATCGTGTTCCAGAGAGAGTCAACATTCGTATTTGCATCTAGTGGATCTGCACTTAGCACTCCTCTAATGGCAACCTCAACAGCGAATTTGTCTCTCTCCTCCTTATCTCTCAACTTCCACCACTTCACCTTCCGCTCAACTTTCATCAATTCATTCTTCTATACCTGACATCTCATCCTTCCTCATCCACACGTCGCAAATCACAGGCTTATGCTGAGATGCGACACACTCAGAGGGGAACACTTTCGTATCCTTCACCAATCTCCGGTCTCTACTCCTCACTAGGAGGTAGTCCAACTGCGAATGTGTTCACCCGAATGATACGTCAACAGCTGTGACTTCCTTTTCTTAAAGTGTGTGTTGAGAATAGATAAACCATGCCGTTCACCAAACTCAACAACTTAATTCCGTCGGCATTTCTTGCCCCGACTCCTCTACCACCATGCACTCCTTCAAATCATCAATCGCCCTGCCAACATCGCCCTGTCGCGTCCTCTCAGGTCTTCAAACGGACGCGACTGCTTGTCGCGTCCTCTGAGGTCTTCAAAGGGACGCGACTTGCTTGTCGCGTCCTCTCAGGTCTTCAAACGGACGCGACTTGCAAGGTGACCAAGGTGACCAAGGTGACCAAGGTGACCAAGGTGACCAAGGTGACCAAGGAGCCAAGGGACCAAGGAGACCAAGGTGACCAAGGTGACCAAGGTGACAAGGTGACAAGGTGACCAAGGAGACCAAGTGGACCAAGGTGAACCAAGGTGACCAAGGAGACCAAGGTGACCAAGGTGACCAAGGTGACCAAGGTGACCAGGTGACCAAGGGACCAAGGAGACCAAGGTGACCAAGGAGACCAAGGAGACCAAGGTGACCAAGGTGACCAAGGAGACCAAGGTGACCAAGGTGACCAAGGTGACCAAGGTGACCAAGGTACCAAGGAGACCAAGGAGACCAAGGTGAGACGCGACTTGCTTGTCGCGTCCTCTGAGGTCTTCAAAGAGAGCGACTGTGTCGCGTCCTCTCAGGTCTTCAAGGGACGCGACTTGCTGTCGAGTCCTCTCAGGTCTTCAAGGGACGCGACTTGCTGGTCGCGTCCTCTCAGGTCTTCAAAGGGACGCGACTTGCTTGTCGCGTCCTCTCAGGTCTTCAAAGGGACGCGACTTGCTTGTCGCGTCCTCTCAGGTCTTCAAAGGGACGCGACTTGCTTGTCGCGTCCTCTGAGGTCTTCAAAGGGACGCGACTTGCTTGTCGCGTCCTCTGAGGTCTTCAAAGGGACGCGACTTGCTTGTCGCGTCCTCTTAGGTCTTCAAAGGGACGCGACTTGCTTGTCGCGTCCTCTCAGGTCTTCAAAGGGAGCGACTTGCTTGTCGCGTCCTCTGAGGTCTTCAAAGGGACGCGACTTGCTTGTCGCGTCCTCTGAGGTCTTCAAAGGGACGCGACTTGCTTGTCGCGTCCTCTCAGGTCTTCAAAGGGACGCGACTTGCTTGTCGCGTCCTCTGAGGTCTTCAAAGGGACGCGACTTGCTTGTCGCCGTCCTCTTAGGTCTTCAAAGGGACGCGACTTGCTTGTCGCGTCTCTCAGGTCTTCAAACGGACGCGACTTGCTTGTCGCGTCCTCTGAGGTCTTCAAACGGACGCGACTTGCTTGTCGCGTCCTCTGACCAAGGTGACCAAGGTGACCAAGGTGACCAAGGTGACCAAGGTGACCAAGGTGACCAAGGTGACCAAGGTGACCAAGGTGACCAAGAAGACCTCAGAGGACGCGACAAGCAAGTCGCGTCCTTTGAAGACCTGAGGACGCGACAAGCAAGTCGCGTCCGTTTGAAGACCTGAGAGGAAGCGACAAGCAAGTCGCGTCCGTTTGAAGACCTGAGAGGACGCGACAAGCAAGTCGCGTCCTTTGAAGACCTCAGAGGACCGACAAGCAAGTCGCGTCCCTTTGAAGACCTGAGAGGACGCGACAAGCAAGTCGCGTCCCTTTGAAAACCTGAGAGGACGCGACAAGCAAGTCGCGTCCCTTTGAAGACCTGAGAGGACGCGACAAGCAGTCGCGTCCCTTGAAGAACTCATAGGACGCGACAAGCAAGTCGCGTCTCCTTGGTCTCCTTGGTCACCTTGGTCATCTTGGTCACCTTGGTCACCTTGGTCATCTTGGTCACCTTGGTCACCTTGGTCTCCTTGATCTCCTTGGTCTCCTTGGTCACCTTGGTCACCTTGGTCTCCTTGGTCACCTTGGTCTCCTTGGTCACCTTGGTCACCTTGGTCTCCTTGATCTCCTTGGTCTCCTGGTCACCTTGGTCTCCTTGGTCACCTTGGTCTCCTTGGTCACCTTGGTCTCCTTGGTCACCTTGGTCTCCTTGGTCACCTTGGTCACCTTGGTCACCTTGGTCACCTTGGTCTCCTTGGTCACCTTGGTCACCTTGGTCACCTTGGTCTCCTTGGTCTCCTTGGTCTCCTTGGTCACCTTGGTCTCCTTGGTCACCTTGGTCACCTTAGTCACCTTGGTCTCCTTGGTCACCTTGGTCACCTTGGTCTCCTTGGTCACCTTGGTCTCCTTGGTCACCTTGGTCACCTTGGTCTCCTTGATCTCCTTGGTCATCCTTGGTCACCTTGGTCTCCTTGGTCACCTTGGTCTCCTTGGTCACCTTGGTCTCCTTGGTCTCCTTGGTCTCCTTGGTCACCTTGGTCTCCTTGGTCTCCTTGGTCTCCTTGGTCACCTTGGTCTCTTGGTCACCTTGGTCACCTTGGTCACCTGGTCACCTTGGTCACCTTGGTCACCTTGGTCACCTTGGTCACCTTGTCTCCTTGATCTCCTTGGTCTCCTTGATCTCCTTGGTCTCCTTGGTCACCTTGGTCTCCTTGGTCACCTTGGTCTCCTTGGTCACCTTTGTCTCCTTGGTCCTCCTTGGTCTCCTTGGTCTCCTTGGTCTCCTTGGTCTCCTTGGTCACCTCTTGGAAGAGCTGCACTATTCTGAGCTGTATTATCTTCGTTAGGCTTCAGTGAACGGCTTCTATGAACATTTATATAAAATGAACTACAGTGAGAGTTCTTGGAAGAGCTGCACTATTCTGAGCTGTATTATCTTCGTTAGGCTTCAGTGAACGGCTTCTATGAACATTTATATAAAATGAACTACAGTGAGAGTTCTTGGAAGAGCTGCACTATTCTGAGCTGTAATTATCTTCGTTAGGCTTCAGTGAACGGCTTCTAGAACATTTATATAAAATGAACTACAGTGAGAGTTCTTGGAGAGCTGCACTATTCTGAGCTGTATTTTTCTTCGTTAGGCTTCAGTGAACGGCTTCTATGAACATTTTTATGTAATGAACTGCAGTGAGAGTTCTTGAAAGAGCTGCACTATTCTGAGCCGTAATTATCTTCGTTAGGCTTCAGTGAACGGCTTCTATGAGCATTTATATAAATGAACTGCAGTGAGAGTTCTTGGAAGAGCTGCACTATTCTGAGCCGTAATTATCTTCGTTAGGCTTCAGTGAACGGCTTCTATGAAAATTTTATGAAATGAACTGCAGTGAGAGTTCTTGGAAGAGCTGCACTATTCTGAGCTGTATTTTTCTTCGTTAGGCTTCAGTGAACGGCTTCTATGAACATTTTTATGAAATGAACTACAGTGAGAGTTCTTGGAAGAGCTGCACTATTCTGAGCTGTAATTATCTTCGTTAGGCTTCAGTGAACGGCTTCTATGAACATTTTATAAAATGAACTACAGTGAGAGTTCTTGGAAGAGCTGCACTATTCTGAGCTGTAATTATCTTCGTTAGGCTTCAGTGAACGGCTTCTATGAACATTTATATAAAATGAACTACAGTGAGAGTTCTTGGAAGAGCTGCACTATTCTGAGCTGTAATTATCTTCGTTAGGCTTCAGTGAACGGCTTCTATGAACATTTATATAAAATGAACTACAGTGAGAGTTCTTGGAAGAGCTGCACTATTCTGAGCTGTATTTTTCTTCGTTAGGCTTCAGTGAACGGCTTCTATGAACATTTTTATGTAATGAACTGCAGTGAGAGTTCTTGGAAGAGCTGCACTATTCTGAGCCGTAATTATCTTCGTTAGGCTTCAGTGAACGGCTTCTATGAGCATTTATATAAATGAACTGCAGTGAGAGTTTCTTGGAAGAGCTGCACTATTCTGAGCCGTAATTATCTTCGTTAGGCTTCAGTGAACGGCTTCTATGAAATTTTTATGAAATGAACTGCAGTGAGAGTTCTTGGAAGAGCTGCACTATTCTGAGCTGTAATTATCTTCGTTAGCTTCAGTGAACGGCTTCTATGAACATTTATATAAAATGAACTACAGTGAGAGTTCTTGGAAGAGCTGCACTATTCTGAGCTGTAATTATCTTCGTTAGGCTTCAGTGAACGGCTTCTATGAACATTTATATAAAATGAACTACAGTGAGAGTTCTTGGAAGAGCTGCACTATTCTGAGCTGTAATTATCTTCGTTAGGCTTCAGTGAACGGCTTCTATGAACATTTATATAAAATGAACTACAGTGAGAGTTCTTGGAAGAGCTGCACTATTCTGAGCTGTAATTATCTTCGTTAGGCTTCAGTGAACGGCTTCTATGAACATTTATATAAAATGAACTACAGTGAGAGTTCTTGAAGAGCTGCACTATTCTGAGCTGTAATTATCTTCGTTAGGCTTCAGTGAACGGCTTCTATGAACATTTATATAAAATGAACTACAGTGAGAGTTCTTGGAAGAGCTGCACTATTCTGAGCTGTAATTATCTTCGTTAGGCTTCAGTGAACGGCTTCTATGAACATTTATATAAAATGAACTACAGTGAGAGTTCTTGGAAGAGCTGCACTATTCTGAGCTGTATTTCTTCGTTAGGCTTCAGTGAACGGCTTCTATGAACATTTTTATGTAATGAACTGCAGTGAGAGTTCTTGAAGAGCTGCACTATTCTGAGCCGTAATTATCTTCGTTAGGCTTCAGTGAACGGCTTCTATGAGCATTTATATAAAATGAACTGCAGTGAGAGTTCTTGGAAGAGCTGCACTATTCTGAGCCGTAATTATCTTCGTTAGGCTTCAGTGAACGGCTTCTATGAAAATTTTTATGAAATGAACTGCAGTGAGAGTTCTTGGAAGAGCTGCACTATTCTGAGCTGTATTTTCTTCGTTAGGCTTCAGTGAACGGCTTCTATGAACATTTTTATGAATGAAATACAGTGAGAGTTTTGGAAGAGCTGCACTATTCTGAGCTGTAATTATCTTCGTTAGGCTTCAGTGAACGGCTTCTATGAACATTTATATAAATGAACTACAGTGAGAGTTCTTGGAAGAGCTGCACTATTCTGAGCTGTAATTATCTTCGTTAGGCTTCAGTGAACGGCTTCTATGAACATTTATATAAAATGAACTACAGTGAGAGTTCTTGGAAGAGCTGCACTATTCTGAGCTGTAATTATCTTCGTTAGGCTTCAGTGAACGGCTTCTATGAACATTTATATAAATGAACTACAGTGAGAGTTCTTGGAAGAGCTGCACTATTCTGAGCTGTAATTTCTTCGTTAGGCTTCAGTGAACGGCTTCTATGAACATTTTTATGTAAAAACTGCAGTGAGAGTTCTTGAAAGAGCTGCACTATTCTGAGCCGTAATTATCTTCGTTAGGCTTCAGTGAACGGCTTCTATGAACATTTATATAAAATGAACTGCAGTGAGAGTTCTTGGAAGAGCTGCACTATTCTGAGCGTAATATCTTCGTTAGGCTTCAGTGAACGGCTTCTATGAAATTTTTATGAAATGAACTGCAGTGAGAGTTCTTGGAAGAGCTGCACTATTCTGAGCTGTAATTATCTTCGTTAGGCTTCAGTGAACGGCTTCTATGAACATTTATATAAATGAACTACAGTGAGAGTTCTTGGAAGAGCTGCACTATTCTGAGCTGTAATTATCTTCGTTAGGCTTCAGTGAACGGCTTCTATGAACATTTATATAAAATGAACTACAGTGAGAGTTCTTGGAAGAGCTGCACTATTCTGAGCTGTAATTATCTTCGTTAGGCTTCAGTGAACGGCTTCTATGAACATTTATATAAAATGAACTACAGTGAGAGTTCTTGGAAGAGCTGCACTATTCTGAGCTGTAATTATCTTCGTTAGGCTTCAGTGAACGGCTTCTATGAACATTTATATAAAATGAACTACAGTGAGAGTTCTTGGAAGAGCTGCACTATTCTGAGCTGTAATTATCTTCGTTAGGCTTCAGTGAACGGCTTCTATGAACATTTTATAAAATGAACTACAGTGAGAGTTCTTGGAAGAGCTGCACTATTCTGAGCTGTAATTATCTTCGTTAGGCTTCAGTGAACGGCTTCTATGAACATTTTATATAAATGAACTACAGTGAGAGTTCTTGGAAGAGCTGCACTATTCTGAGCTGTAATTATCTTCGTTAGGCTTCAGTGAACGGCTTCTATGAACATTTATATAAAATGAACGACAGTGAGAGTTCTTGAAGAGCTGCACTATTCTGAGCTGTAATTATCTTCGTTAGGCTTCAGTGAACGGCTTCTATGAACATTTATATAAAATGAACGACAGTGAGAGTTCTTGGAAGAGCTGCACTATTCTGAGCTGTAATTATCTTCGTTAGGCTTCAGTGAACGGCTTCTATGAACATTTATATAAAATGAACTACAGTGAGAGTTCTTGGAAGAGCTGCACTATTCTGAGCTGTAATTATCTTCGTTAGGCTTCAGTGAACGGCTTCTATGACATTTATATAAAATGAACTACAGTGAGAGTTCTTGGAAGAGCTGCACTATTCTGAGCTGTAATTATCTTCGTTAGGCTTCAGTGAACGGCTTCTATGAACATTTATATAAAATGACTACAGTGAGAGTTCTTGGAAGAGCTGCACTATTCTGAGCTGTAATTATCTTCGTTAGGCTTCAGTGAACGGCTTCTATGAACATTTATATAAAATGAACTACAGTGAGAGTTCTTGGAAGAGCTGCACTATTCTGAGCTGTAATTATCTTCGTTAGGCTTCAGTGACGGCTTCTATGACATTTATATAAAATGAACTACAGTGAGAGTTCTTGGAAGAGCTGCACTATTCTGAGCTGTAATTATCTTCGTTAGGCTTCAGTGAACGGCTTCTATGAACATTTATATAAAATGAACTACAGTGAGAGTTCTTGGAAGAGCTGCACTATTCTGAGCTGTAATTATCTTCGTTAGGCTTCAGTGAACGGCTTCTATGAACATTTATATAAAATGAACGAAGTGAGAGTTCTTGGAAGAGCTGCACTATTCTGAGCTGTAATTATCTTCGTTAGGCTTCAGTGAACGGCTTCTATGAACATTTATAAAATGAACGACAGTGAGAGTTCTTGGAAGAGCTGCACTATTCTGAGCTGTAATTATCTTCGTTAGGCTTCAGTGAACGGCTTCTATGAACATTTATATAAAATGAACTACAGTGAGAGTTCTTGGAAGAGCTGCACTATTCTGAGCTGTAATTATCTTCGTTAGGCTTCAGTGAACGGCTTCTATGAACATTTATATAAATGAACTACAGTGAGAGTTCTTGGAAGAGCTGCACTATTCTGAGCTGTAATTATCTTCGTTAGGCTTCAGTGAACGGCTTCTATGAACATTTATATAAATGACTACAGTGAGAGTTCTTGGAAGAGCTGCACTATTCTGAGCTGTAATTATCTTCGTTAGGCTTCAGTGAACGGCTTCTATGAACATTTATATAAAATGAACTACAGTGAGAGTTCTTGAAGAGCTGCACTATTCTGAGCTGTAATTTCTTCGTTAGGCTTCAGTGAACGGCTTCTATGAACATTTTATAAAATGAACTGCAGTGAGAGTTCTTGAAGAGCTGCACTATTCTGAGCTGTAATTATCTTCGTTAGGCTTCAGTGAACGGCTTCTATGACATTTATATAAAATGAACTGCAGTGAGAGTTCTTGGAAGAGCTGCACTATTCGAGCTGTAATTATCTTCGTTAGGCTTCAGTGAACGGCTTCTATGAAATTTTATAAATGAACTGCAGTGAGAGTTCTTGGAAGAGCTGCACTATTCTGAGCTGTAATTATCTTCGTTAGGCTTCAGTGAACGGCTTCTATGAACATTTATATAAAATGAACTACAGTGAGAGTTCTTGGAAGAGCTGCACTATTCTGAGCTGTAATTATCTTCGTTAGGCTTCAGTGAACGGCTTCTATGAACATTTATATAAATGAACTACAGTGAGAGTTCTTGGAAGAGCTGCACTATTCTGAGCTGTAATTATCTTCGTTAGGCTTCAGTGAACGGCTTCTATGAACATTTATATAAATGAACTACAGTGAGAGTTCTTGGAAGAGCTGCACTATTCTGAGCTGTAATTATCTTCGTTAGGCTTCAGTGAACGGCTTCTATGAACATTTATATAAAATGAACTACAGTAGAGTTCTTGGAAGAGCTGCACTATTCTGAGCTGTAATTATCTTCGTTAGGCTTCAGTGAACGGCTTCTATGAACATTTATATAAAATGAACTACAGTGAGAGTTCTTGGAAGAGCTGCACTATTCTGAGCTGTAATTATCTTCGTTAGGCTTCAGTGAACGGCTTCTATGAAATTATATAAAATGAACTACAGTGAGAGTTCTTGGAAGAGCTGCACTATTCTGAGCTGTAATTATCTTCGTTAGGCTTCAGTGAACGGCTTCTATGAACATTTATATAAAATGAACGACAGTGAGAGTTCTTGAAAGAGCTGCACTATTCTGAGCTGTAATTATCTTCGTTAGGCTTCAGTGAACGGCTTCTATGAACATTTATATAAAATGAACTACAGTGAGAGTTCTTGGAAGAGCTGCACTATTCTGAGCTGTAATTATCTTCGTTAGGCTTCAGTGAACGGCTTCTATGAACATTTATATAAAATGAACTACAGTGAGAGTTCTTGGAAGAGCTGCACTATTCTGAGCTGTAATTATCTTCGTTAGGCTTCAGTGAACGGCTTCTATGAACATTTATATAAAATGAACTACAGTGAGAGTTTCTTGGAAGAGCTGCACTATTCTGAGCTGTAATTATCTTCGTTAGGCTTCAGTGAACGGCTTCTATGAACATTTATATAAAATGAACGACAGTGAGAGTTCTTGGAAGAGCTGCACTATTCTGAGCTGTAATTATCTTCGTTAGGCTTCAGTGAACGGCTTCTATGAACATTTATATAAAATGAACTACAGTGAGAGTTCTTGGAAGAGCTGCACTATTCTGAGCTGTAATTATCTTCGTTAGGCTTCAGTGAACGGCTTCTATGAACATTTATATAAAATGAACGACAGTGAGAGTTCTTGAAGAGCTGCACTATTCTTAGCTGTAATTATCTTCGTTAGGCTTCAGTGAACGGCTTCTATGAACATTTTATAAAATGAACGACAGTGAGAGTTCTTGGAAGAGCTGCACTATTCTGAGCTGTAATTATCTTCGTTAGGGCTTCAGTGAACGGCTTCTATGAACATTTATATAAAATGAACGACAGTGAGAGTTCTTGGAAGAGCTCAGAATAGTGCAGCTCTTCCAAGAACTCTCACTGTCGTTCATTTATATAAATGTTCATAGAAGCCGTTCACTGAAGCCTAACGAAGATAATTACAGCTCAGAATAGAGGAGCTCTTCCAAGAACTCTCACTGTCGTTCATTTATATAAATGTTCATAGAAGCCGTTCACTGAAGCCTAACGAAGATAATTACAGCTCAGAATAGTGCAGCTCTTCCAAGAACTCTCACTGTAGTTCATTTTATTAAATGTTCATAGAAGCCGTTCACTGAAGCCTAACGAAGATAATTACAGCTCAGAATAGTGCAGCTCTTCCAAGAACTCTCACTGTAGTTCATTTTATATAAATGTTCATAGAAGCCGTTCACTGAAGCCTAACGAAGATAATTACAGCTCAGAATAGTGCAGCTCTTCCAAGAACTCTCACTGTAGTTCATTTATATAAATGTTCATAGAAGCC
Source organism: Pristionchus exspectatus (assembly GCA_911812115.1). Classification (NCBI taxonomy): domain Eukaryota; kingdom Metazoa; phylum Nematoda; class Chromadorea; order Rhabditida; family Neodiplogasteridae; genus Pristionchus; species Pristionchus exspectatus. Next base: position 502,098 of record OU461582.1, on the reverse strand, counting down.
GTTCACTGAAGCCTAACGAAGCTAATTACAGCTCAGAATAGTGCAGCTCTTCCAAGAACTCTCCTGTACTTTCATTATAAATGTTCATAGAAGCGTTCACTGAAGCCTAACGAAGCTAATTACAGCTCAGAATAGTGCAGCTCTTCCAAGAACTCTCACTGTAGTTCATTTATATAAATGTTCATAGAAGCCGTTCACTGAAGCCTAACGAAGATATTACAGCTCAGAATAGTGCAGCTCTTCCAGAACTCTCACTGTAGTTCATTTTATATAAATGTTCATAGAACCGTTCACTGAAGCCTAACGAAGTAAATACAGCTCAGAATAGTGCAGCTCTTCCAAGAACTCTCCTGTAGTCATTTTATATAAATGTTCATAGAAGCCGTTCACTGAAGCCTAACGAAGATAATTACAGATCAGAATAGTGCAGCTCTTCCAAGAACTCTCACTGTCGTTCATTTTATATAAATGTTCATAGAAGCCGTTCACTGAAGCCTAACGAAGATAATTACAGCTCAGAATAGTGCAGCTCTTCCAAGAACTCTCACTGTCGTTCATTTTATATAAATGTTCATAGAAGCATTCACTGAAGCCTAACGAAGATAATTACAGCTCAGAATAGTGCAGCTCTTCCAAGAACTCTCACTGTCGTTCATTTTATATAAATGTTCATAGAAGCCGTTCACTGAAGCCTAACGAAGATAAATACAGCTCAGAATAGTGCAGCTCTTCCAAGAACTCTCACTGTAGTTCATTTATATAAATGTTCATAGAAGCCGTTCACTGAAGCCTAACGAAGATAATTACAGCTCAGAATAGTGCAGCTCTTCCAAGAACTCTCACTGTAGTTCATTTTATATAAATGTTCATAGAAGCCGTTCACTGAAGCCTAACGAAGATAATTACAGCTCAGAATAGTGCAGCTCTTCCAAGAACTCTCACTGTAGTTCATTTATATAAATGTTCATAGAAGCCGTTCACTGAGCCTAACGAAGATAATTACAGCTCAGAATAGTGCAGCTCTTCCAAGAACTCTCACTGTAGTTCAAATTCAAATTCAAATTATTTATTTCCTGACATGAGAGTAGGCCTGGGTGTTATGGCTTATTCTTCTCATTCACGTTATACGGGGTCAGGAAAGGTGGTCTTCGTCTTCCAAAGATCTCTGTTGAGTGCGTGGCGTTCGGTCAAGCGTAGCTTCGTTATGTCCTCTTTGATCTATCTGCCCATCTCAACTTGGTCGACCACTGGCCTTTTTCCTCGGATGGTATATGTCATCATCCTTCTACACACATGCTCTTTTTCTCGTCTCTTCACATGACCGAACCATCTCAATCTCCGTTCTCTTATCTTCTCTTCCAGCTTCGCACACTTTGTCATTGCTCTAATAGCATCATTTCTTACTCGATCACGGACATTCAGTCCACAAGCCCATCTCAGCATCTTCATCTCTACTACCATCATCTTATCCATTTGCCTTTCTGTGATCGGCCGACTCACTGCCATACAAGAGTGCCGGTCTTATCACACTCTTGTAGACTTTTCCCTTTAACTTCAAACTGATCCTTCTATCATTCATCACTCCTCCACAAGCTCTCCATTTCATCCACGCACATTTAGTCCGGTGCTCCATATCCTTCTCAGCACTTCCATCCACAGTGATCATCGCACCCAAGTACTTGAATTGTTCGACTCTTTTGATCACTGTCTTGTTCACATCGGCCATCCGTGCATTTCCACATTCAAATCCAATGAACTCCGTCTTTCCTGTGTTGAGAGTGAGACCAGCCTCACTTAATCGTGTCTGATACTTTCCCACTACATTCTCTACTTCTTTCACATCCGTTCCAACAATGCATATGTCATCTGCATATAACATAGTCTGTGGTGCTTCTCAATCAGTCCTTCTAGTACACTATCCATACAGTAATGAATAACAATGGAGAGGAGAACTTCCTTGATGAACACCGACTTGTATCGGTATTTCATTCGTCTTTCCATACGGTGTCCTCACCATTGCCGAAGCACCTTCATAAGTGTCTTTGATCAGATCAATATATCTCTCCGGCACCTCTCTATCTCTCAAAGATCTCCAAATCTGCCTCCTCGGCGTGCGATCATACGCTTTTCCATATCCAGAAAGGCCAGCGACCACGGGCATTGCAAATTCATAGTGTCGCTCGAAGAGCATTCTCAAGGCGAATATCGGCTCTGCTGTTGAGCAGCGGTATAATCCGAATTGAGACTCATTCAGAGTCATGCATTCTCTCAATCGTCTATCTAGCAACTTCTCATACAACTTCATTGAATGAGAAAGCAGCTTTATACCGCGGTAGTTTCCGCACTCTCTTACGTCTCCCTTTCCTTTGTAGATCAACACATTTCACTCTTTCTCCACGCATCGGGCATCTTTCCATCTTTCAGAATTCGGTTCATCAACCGTGTGAGCCATCTCACTCCAAATCTCCGATACTTTTCCAACAATCAGCGGGAATTCCTCTGGCCCATCGCTTTCCCCCATTTGCACTTGGAAAGTGCCAGATTAACTTCCAATTCATTCCAATCTGGAACTCCTCCCTGCACTTTATCTCCTCATTCATCTGGTCTGTCCTTTCTCAACATTCAATAACTCACGGAAGTAATCTTCCCATCGGTTTATCACCTCCTTCTCATCTCTCAGGATATTACCCATCTCGTCCTTTACCGATTTGACTTCTTGAATATCCTTACTTTCTTTATCACGTGCCTTCGTTATTCTATATACGATCTTCTCACCATCTGGCCCATTCAGCTTCTCATAGAGATCATCAAATGTTTTCATTTTAGCCATCGCTACCACTCGTCGACAATCTCTTCTCTTCTCCTTGTAAGCCTCCCACGACTCTTTATTCTTCCTTCTATACCATTCACAGTACGCATTTCTCTTCTCCTTCACAGCCTTCTTCACTTCAGCATCCCTCCAGAACCATCGGTCATCACTCATTCGTTTCATTCCTTTTGTCTCTCCAAGCACCTCTCGCGCACATTCAATCATTCTGTCAGCCATCGTGTTCCAGAGAGAGTCAACATTCGTATTTGCATCTAGTGGATCTGCACTTAGCACTCCTCTAATGGCAACCTCAACAGCGAATTTGTCTCTCTCCTCCTTATCTCTCAACTTCCACCACTTCACCTTCCGCTCACTTTCATCAATTCATTCTTCTTTATACCTGACATCTCATCCTTCCTCATCCACACGTCGCAAATCACAGGCTTATGCTGAGATGCGACACACTCAGAGGGGACACTTTCGTATCCTTCACCAATCTCCGGTCTCTACTCCTCACTAGGAGGTAGTCCAACTGCGAATGGTGTTCACCCGAATGATACGTCAACAGCTGTGACTTCCTTTTCTTAAAGTGTGTGTTGAGAATAGATAACCATGCCGTTCACCAAACTCCAACAACTTAATTCCGTCGGCATTTCTTGCCCCGACTCCTCTACCACCATGCACTCCTTCAAATCCATCAATCGCCCTGCCAACATGTCCATTAAAATCTCCTCCTACTACCATCTGTCACACTTGGCCATACTTCTTACAATCGTATCCATCTCCTCATAGAATCGTTCCTTCTCCTCTCGTTTCAAGCCTGCCTGAGGCGCATAGGCAGAAACGATTCCAAACGACTTTCCGTCTACATCCAGTATCAGTCCAATGATTCTGTCGTACAATGCATTCTGCACCTCTGGCCTAATAACTTCGATGATAATACCCGTGTATTTCGGGGCAATACATATTGCGACTCCATTTCTCTGATTATCTATTCCAACGTAAACAATCTGATAACCATCGATTCTTCTGCTCAATTGTCCTACCCACTTGGTCTCCTGTACACAGAGTACATCAATTCTCCGTCGCTTCATCATATCCACAACCTCGTACGATCTACTATTCATCGATCCAACGTTCAACGATCCAACTCGTAACAATCATTCCTGGCCATCTTATTTCTCCCTTCTCTCGACTCACGATCGGTCTCCTCGTCATTCCATCTCCTTCTCGTCCTTCTTCCTTCATTTGCATATCATCCTTCTTCTCTCCAATAGTTCGGCTTTTCCTTCTATGACAATCCGACATCATCTGACCGTCTTCCCAGCCAGTGCAACAACACACTCACAAGAAGGCCCTGCCTTACTCGTCTCGAACCCGGCACAACGGCCAAACCCTTCAAGGGAACACAACGGCACACTTGCCACAGGCTACGGCCACAGTACTCACAGTACTCGTCTGTCCGCAGACCACACACAACGCAACCGATGGTACTAGGGCCGTCTTGTTGCAGAGACTGTCACCCGTTCCTCCCCCAAACCCACTAATCCGAGAGCGACGGCTGAGCCGACCACTCAGGACGAGCGAAAATGGAAAAAAAAAAAAAA
>OU461582.1:449482-497182 GCA_911812115.1 Pristionchus exspectatus | reverse complement strand
GATCTTTGAGATCGAAAATTTGTATCTTCATTTTACCCCCTCATGTTGCATACCATTCGATAGAGCATCAAAGAATTTTTCGAAGAATTTTATCAGCACGTTTTCGAGAAATCGCCAAAAAAAACGCATAAATTGCATTTCTGATTGTTTCATAAAATATTGCACCATGTTCCAATTGGCACCACCCCTAGAAAGTCTATGTAGTATGTAAAAACACATGTAAATTTAATGAAAATGTCCCCGACTGTACGACATACCCGACATGACTTTTTCACGAAAACTAGCACGCAATCGTCGACGCAAGTTCGAATCCCTTCGACGGCTAATCTTTTTGCCGGATTTTATTTTCGATCCAAATGATATTTTTTTCGCCATGAAACCTCTTTGTTATGTTAGTAGGTTATATTAGCGCATGTTTTGACACTTTTCAAGGGAATGGTTATCATTCCTCTCATCGACTTTTTCACATAAGGGTTCCCCCCTTATGTGAAAAAGGTTGGGTCATGTAAAAAATGAACCTCTAAACCGAGAAAACGCTGGCTTATGCCCTAAAAATACTTTATATGTTATTGTAATCATCATTAGCCATGGGCTTTTGATCAATGTCGACATGACCCCAACCTCTATTTTTCACATAAAGGACCCTTATGTGAAAAAGTCGATGAGAGGAATGATAATCATTCTCCTTGCAAAGTGTCAAAACATGCGCTAATATAACCTACTAACATAACAAAAGAGGTTTCATGGCGAAAAAACATCATTTTGGATCGAAATAAAATCCGGCAAAAGATTAGCCGTCGAAGGGATTCGAACCTGCGTCGACGATTGCGTGCTAGTTTTTTCGTGAAAAAGTCATGTCCGGGTATGTCGTACAGTCTGAGGAAACTTTTCATTAAATTCTACATGTGTTTTTACATACTACGTAGACTTTCTAGGGGTGGTGCCAATTGGAACATGGTGCAATATTTTTATGAAACAATCAGAAATGCAAATTTATGCGTTTTTTGGCGATTTCTCGAAAACGTGCTGATAAAATTCTTCGAAAAATTCTTTTGATGCTCTATCGAATGGTATGCAACATGAGGGGGTAAAATGAAGATACAAATTTTCGATCTCAAAGATCAAAGATCAACTTCTCTTACGCAGACCGCGTTTTAAATACATGAAGATTCGAAATCATACCTGTGCTAAGTATGTACTTGGATTTTTTGCTCCCTATAAGAACGGGTAGCCGCTAATAATTCGGATTTTTTCTACGTGTAGCCGACCTAATACTCTCAAAAAACCTTATTTTATCTTATTTTGCACAACATACTCAGAAAATTCAAAATTTTCTTACTGGGAGCCGACGTTTTTCTAATATCAGTTTTTTTTACTGGTAGCCTAGTACTTAAGTACTTGAAGTACGCAGGTGTGTTTGAAATCCCGGGCGGTGAACGACAGAAAATCTATCACAGTGAATTCTCCGGTCCTGGATACGGACTTTCGGGCTTGGTCCTCCCTACAACGAGTTTCGCCACTAAAAAATAATATCAACATTTTAATTGTCTGGCATCGTCCCGTATTCGACGTTACGTGTGATTCATTTTCGGAACCCTACTACCCATACCTCACCATATTTCCTCTATGGGGTGCCTGATCGAGTCTTGTGCCTACAATGATTATCGTATCTGTGTCCTTTCAATATCCGCCATCAGAGTATTGAGAGTGTGAATATTCGTGTTCCTCCTGTCTCCGTTTATAATAGCCAGCCATCTTTAATACTCTTTCTTCCTTCCTTTTTCTCATATCTTTCAACTCACTGCCCCAGATTTGATTCACTCTTCCGATTGCTCAGATCATGAACTAAGACGATTCCACATGTTCCATCGAGGAACACCGTAGATGCAGATCGATGGGCAGAACTTCCATCAATATCCCACACTTCAATCATCTCTGCTCGTTGAGAAGAGAGACCAGCTCTACAAATGAACATTTTTATCTACATTCATGTATTCAACGCTAGGCACAGCGTGTTTGAGAGGACGATTTCCTTTGTTCTCCGCGTCGGCGATCCTCGCTCATTTCCCTCCCTCCAATTCAAGAAGAGCTGTGAGAAATGAGAATATACTTTTTCAAAAGTCTTTTTGTAATAACTGTGAAGCACATCTCATATCAATCTGATAAGCACGAAATATGCAAATCTGAGATGATAGAAGTTGTTACGTACGGTGTAAGAGGCCTTTATTATTGGAAAATTCGGTAATTGTTTGAATACCGCCATACAGTAATGACTTTTATTCTCGTGGATCTCGTCGAACTGTCTTTGAAACTGTCTGGAGGAAACCCCTCACACATCATTTATGGAATCCTCATGAGTGATGACAACTTCGTAAAAGAATTGCTTTTCTTTAAATGTGCTCACATTCAAGAGAATGCGCGAAACCAGGTCTATTTCAAATAATTATTACTTTTAAAGAAAATCGATTTTTTGCGAGGCTGATATTACCCATGAGGATTCCAGAAATAATGCATGTGTGAGGGTTTCCTCCAGGCAGTTTCAACTAGTTCGCCGAGAAAAAAAACATTACAGTACGGCGGTAGTATGGTAGGTAATTACGGAATTTTCCAATATCAACGGCATGCACTCATAGACCGCACGTAATAATTTCTATCATCTCAGATTTGCATATTTCGTGCTTATCAGTTTGATATGAGATGTGCTTTACAGTCATTACATAAAGTTCATTCTCATTTCTCACAGCTCTTCTCGAGTGAGAAGGAAGGAAATGAGCGTGGCTCGCGGACGCAAAAGGCTCGCTCTGACACGCTGTGCTAGGGTCAGCAATTATATGAGGCCGTTTTTCGAAGAATAGGACAAAACAGGAGGGGTTTTGCACAGCTCAAAAATTTCGATTCTCTGAAAGAGTGCGATTTGGGGTTCTCGGGGGGTGCGCACGACGGTCAAGTTCATTTTGCATGTCGACCTCCCTTTGGCTCCAGATGGCGAGACGTCGAAAACAGTTTTTCTACTATTTCTCAGTTGCCAGAAGAGGTAAAATTATGGAAGATTGGCTCCAGGGGTAGAATTTGAAGCCAATCCCTGCTGAGCACTTTATTTTTTATGAATTACAAAAATAATTTTGATAAAAAGAAAGTTCTCGCAGAGTCAATTGCAAACAGGGAGAGTACCATAGACCGGAATTCGGCAAGGGTTGAAAATATTTTTTTAATTTAAATTTCTGCATGTAGATAAGGTTTTACGCGAAAGACGATCCTTCCACTTGTTGACTTCCGAATTTTTATCGATCCGTCTCTCCTCCCGAGGGAGGCGAGAGAGCATGGGGAATTGAGATACTACAGAGAGAGGGAAGAGGCCGTGGTAGAGAGAGAGAGAGAGACTCGGGTAGATCAAAGTTCGGAAGTCAACAAGGAAGGATCGTCAAATTTACTTACAAGACAGTAGACTATCTTTAAAAAAAATTCTCTGCATGCAGAAATTCAAATTTAAAAACATATTCGGAATCCTTGCCGAATTCCGGTCCGATCTATGATACTCTCTCTCTGTTGGAAATAACTCTGCAATAAATTTCTTTTTACAAAATAATTTTTTTAATTTTTTTTTTAATTTTTGTAATTCATAATTCATAAAAAATGAAGTGTTCGGCCGTGATTGGCATCGAATTCAACCCCGTGAGCCAAACTCGCTTAATTTGAGCTCTTCTGGTCACATCGTTCGTGGTGTGGCCGAGCTCTGGTTTACCTAGTACGGCAATTTTTCCCTGACCCGCTCTGAAGCCACTACGTTTAGCACCGACGTTTCCCTCCTTTTTTCGCAGCGACGGATCTGATGTTGTGTTCATGTGCACATTTACACGCTGTGACATCCTCCAATGGAAAGTCCGGTGGAGCAATTTCAGCGCCAAGTTGCGCGCGCAATTATTCGACCAATTTGGCCCAATTCCGCTAGTGCAAAATGCATTTATTTGTTATCAGATGAGTGATAAAAAATAAAGCAGAATTATCGTCATGAACTCAAGGAGTGTCAAAGATAACATACCGATAATCATGCCATAGGATAGAGATATGTGCTCCCACTGTGGAATCGAGTTGTGTAGAGAAACTGGCAAGTGAATTAGGAATAAGGAATGTAACTCACTTCTTGCAAAGAGCATTCACGAAGGACGTCTTTCCAACTCCACTCTCCCGAGCACTACGATCTTAGTCAATCCGTTCATTCTTCCCTGCATTTTTTTTATAATCACCTAATCGCGACTGTTTTGTGTTTCCAAGTAGAATAATTCTGATGCTACATTTAAAGAAGGCGTAAACTCCAATTTCTGGGAAGCAGATCCCCTGACGCGAGAGTTTTTCGCTCCTCTCCCGTCTCTTCCCATCTCTCTGCGTCTTGACCTAGATCCCTTCCCTTTGCACCGCACATCTTGATTTTGCCTGTGCCCTGTAGAAACTTTGCGCGCGTGTAACTCAGTTCAAAGTTGAGCTAGATCTCTAAATATAGCTAATATATAATATAATATATATATAATATAGCTAGAAGTTGATCTCAGATGTGCTAACACGAGAATTGATCCTCTATTGGCTCAAAATGCAACCCCTACCGAAGCATATTCTAAATATAACAGTCTATTAAAGTGGCGTGCTTCACTTCCACGAGAATCTTTACAAACCGGCACTGCTTTACATCCCCGGACCAGCCCAAAATGGGGGAGGGGATGGCCCATAGGCGTCGTCCCCGCCCTGGGAGGCGTCCAGTCTGCGGGGGACAGAGCATCCCATCCTCTTCCTCGAAGGAAGAGGGCCAGACTGACAAGAGGCACGAGGAAAAAATCATTTTATAGGATGATTTAACAAAGGATGAGAGAGAGTGAGGAAAATGGAGAGAGTGAGAGAGTGATCAACCGAGATAATCTGTCAGATATTGGTGAAATAACAGGATACGAGAGAGTATCTGAGTCAGTGAAAACATTTGTTCTGACCCTTGGCACTAGCCAAAAATTGAATTCATCCAAAATTGGTGGACATGTAGTACTCCCCCAGTGTAGCACAGCGCCAACATATTTAGTTCTCTGGATCTCTGTTCGCCGAATGGTAACGAATTTTAAAGTGAAACATAACCCAACCGAGTTTGTCATTTCGCAATCGAAACTGTTGAGTAATATCTCAAAAAAACCGCAATAATTTACTGTTTATGCACAACAAGTTTCATAACGGTTGGTTTAAAACTGGGCGAAAAAAATTCGAAAATACAATTTTTTTACCGAATTTTTAATTATGGCTAACTCAGATGGTATACAAGATACCTTTTTTTATTGCTTTATTTTATAGATTGACTAATATACTAACAACTGTGCAAAAATAAAAAAATCGAAGGTGGAGTCCTGGAGAAATTCACAAAAAATTGTCGACCGATTAGGGACATGCCAACCAGAAAATAAAAATTGAGAGCCGGGGAAAGGTATGTGCCATTAGTGATAAACGTCGATTGTGGGAATTCAAAGTTGTGTGGAAAAAATGTTTTTCAAGATTTATCAAATATTAAAAGGTGCAGCAGCAGATTAAAAGGTATAATAAAAAGACTATTGATTATAACTCGCAGTAAACAAAATAAAAATATTCAAAATATCGGAAAGATATAATCGGGTCGTGAACATTTAAAAATCGGCAATTTTTTGAAATAAATTATCGAGCGAGCAATTTAGGAAGTGCAGCAGTCCAGTTTCGTGCTTGGCACATTGTTCCTTATCAGAGCAAGGCTTCAAGAGAAAATTAGAAAATTCAAATCATCGGAACTTCAATAATCGATGATGAAGTTTGCGAATGGCGGAGACTTTAACGAGTCAATGTGAAATAGTTGGAATTATTTTCTTTATTTTATACATATAACTCTATTCAAAGAGTCGGACAGTGTGTGTTAATCACAAATTTAAGCTATGATTTAATACTTGAGTGCAAGTTCAGTGAAAAATTCGCAGTTACCGTATACCGTGAACTAATTTGAGCGTATTGTGAACGCCATCTATTAAATGAGGCGTATCATGAAAATCAGTTCGTGCTCTTGAGATCATGATCCGATTGGAATCCAGAACGATATTAGAAAGCCGAAGTTTGAAAGTTGTACGTCCACTCTGGGACGAGATATCCCCGTCCAAAATATCAGGAAAGAACAGGGAAAACCCCGCGAAAATTCAAAATTTTACGCAGTGCCAATGGGGAGGAAGGGAAGGTAGATCAAGAAGGATAGATCGAAAGGTCATCGTTGTCTCGCCCATTATTGATTGACTAAAATTTTCTTTGTTCCCGCAGGTTCTTCCCATCGACAAAAACTGATCTACTCCTTGGCGATTTGCCAAAAGAACCTTGGCAATTTTCCAAAATATTGCAAGGCTCGGCATATCGTTGTAAGAGTCGCAACATTTGAATTTCAAAAGTTCATGATACGCTTCCTTTAAAAACCACCATTTCGCTGGTCAATTACTGATATTCCGAAAATGCTCTACAAAATAGAATAGCACGGTCTCCGGGGTGCCGACATTAGAAGGAAAAAAACGTCCGGGTGTTTTTGGCACATAGCCAAATTTTTGAAAAAATTTAGCGGTCTTACCACGGGTTTTCTGTGGATCACTTTTTATCACTTTTTTTCTCAATCTTGCGCGGCACAAACTACTGTAGTATTCAAAAAAAAGTGGAGCTACGGCGCTTAGCGAAAACATTTTACCGCACGGATTTTACAGCTCCCGGACATTTTGGACAGCCCTAAGTCGCCTCCCCGGGGACCGTGGAATAGAAAAGAAAGAATGAAAGACAATTTGAAAATTTCGGGACTTTTCTAGTTCCGTACTAGGCCACACCCCCTTGGCTCCACCCCTTCCCCTCAATGGAGGGGAGGGGTGGAGCCCGCCTCCTTCCTGCCCTTAAGGGCGTAGGAGACACTCCAAAAATGCCGAACAAGCGGCAAACAATCGGGCAGAGGTACAGTGCCCCGTCCGATTGGCGAGAGAAAAGAGCGTAAGGAGGAGAGAGTGCGTGCTAGTCGCGACGGGGTAGAGAGAGTAGGGGGAGGGAGAGGGAAAGAGAGCTAGCCTCGCTCTCTCTTTCACTCTCTCGCCCGTCGCTCCTCCTCCAATCTTGCAAAAGACGAGACGGGAGGAGGGATGAGGGAGGGGCGTGTGGGGAATGGGGGCGGAGGGGCGTGGCCTAGTACGGAACTAGAAAAGTGCCAAAATTTCAATAGTTGACATGTCGAAAATATGTGACCAACCGAACCGCGCACTCGCAGGCACTACACCACGGTGGGCGGGGCTTAGCATGGGTGGTTGGTTCTCGCTTAATTTAAAATATTTTAAAATTCTGGAAGTGCTATCATAATTCTGCATGGCCGAGACCCCCACAACAGAAAAATAGGAATTTTAAATAGAGTTTGAATTTTTACGTGAATGTCCCTATCGACCGATTCGTTAAAATATCAGTTCGTGATCGGTCAAACCTACCGTATCCAAGAATGAATGACATTGAAAATACATATAACTGCAATACCCAATGAATCATTGAAGTACATTCGCACTACTGTATCAATTTCCTACAATGTTGGGCAAATAAAGCAATATAGAAATTAAATATGAATATTTAAAGTCAGGGATACGGTAGGTTTGACCGATCACGAACTGATTTTTTAACGAATCGGTCGACAATTTTTTGTGAATTTCTCCAGGACTCCACCTTCGATTTTTTTTATTTTTGCACAGTTGTTAGTATATTAGTCAATCTATAAAATAAAGCAATAAAAAAGGTATCTTGTATACCATCTGAGTTAGCCATAATTAAAAATTCGGTAAAAAATTGTATTTTCGAATTTTTTTCGCCCAGTTTTAAACCAACCGTTATGAAACTTGTTGTGCATAAACAGTAAATTATTGCGGTTTTTTTGAGATATTACTCAACAGTTTCGATTGCGAAATGACAAACTCGGTTGGGTTATGTTTCACTTTAAAATTCGTTACCATTCGGCGAACAGAGATCCAGAGAACTAAATATGTTGGCGCTGTGCTACACTGGGGGAGTACTACATGTCCACCAACTTTGGATGAATTCAATTTTTGGCTAGTGCCAAGGTTATTTTGCTTGACTCAGAAAGTCTCTCATAAGTGGATGCAAATTGCTCGAGGAAATAGATTTGAGTAGAAAATCGATATTGATCATTGCTACAGTATACTCCCAATGATTTTTCCCTCTCATTCTAGAATATTCTCTTTCTCCCTCTCTATCATTCTCATTTCTCTCTCCCTCCCTTCCCCTCCCCCATTTTGGGCTGGTCCGGGGATGTAAAGCAGTGCCTACAAACCTATTATGCATGTGCTAATTTGATATCCAATTGCCAAGTTTGGGTGATTTGAATTTTGCCTTTGTAACAGGATTTTTTTAAGTTAAAGCACTGCTGGGCTATATCCGCGCTTGATCATCTGAGTGCGGAGCCCCAAGAAGAAATTTTCGAAAATTCGCGGAGCCCCCTCGTAATTTACAGTGAGTTAGTAGTGATGGAATCTAAATAATTATTATGAAATCTAAGAGTTGAATCTTCTAATACTCTATTGATCTGTAAAGTAGTTTTTGTGGAATGATTTGAATACACGGGCGTTGGCTGAGGACCCTAAAGACTGCCGATTTTAGTTCAATTTGGATTTTTTCGAAGTGAATTGATTGTTGAAGCAGCTTCATCTTTACCGATACTTATTGTTAATGTTAGGCGACACGAATATATATTTTTAAAAAATCGTACTTGTTCTTCCTAATTACTTGAAGACAAAGTGAACAACTGGGGCACTCAAATACACCGATATCCACTACTTGCAGTAACTGAGAGTATTCATTAGATTGAAATAGAAAGAGAAACACACTTGATTACGATCAATGTCGTATTCGTCTCCACACCTACAAAGCTCAATAAGATCCTCGATTTCCTCTTCCTTTACTTCAATTGATTCAACTATTGTTCCTCTCGATGCCCGTAGTCTCTGTTCGCGGAGCCACCTATAGAGCTATACAGTCGTGTAAAAAATATTGTCTATGAGCCTGTTCGGCGCTATGTCGGATGAGAACTTTACGACCCGAGAGACAACTGTTATATCAGACAACATGGCACTTCTCTGTTTTTTGGCCCAGGGTATTTTGCACGAGTTTCTGCAATATGCAGAAATCAATTACTCTCCCTCTCCCTCTCCCCCCTCCATCATTTCTCTTCCCTCACACTCAATCGCGCGGTCACTCGCTGTAGAATGGGTGAGTAGACGCACAACAATCGAGTTTGCATCCATTGGAAAGTCAGTTTTGATTTAGCATCGTGAAATAGGAGGTGCGAGATGTTAGACTGGAAGTGCCGTTGAATGTGGCGGCAGCGAAAGTTTCGATGGTTGAGCCGATTTTGTGGCACACTCAGCTTTTTCGGGGAGCGAACCAACCCCGCCATACGAAAAGTGATTGTCGAAATGAATGGTTTTCATTATTCTGCCATTCAATTATCTGATTGAATAGTGTGATTTAATTCAATTACACACCCCCCCCCCCCTATAAAAGGCCTAGCCTTCCAATTTTTCCTCACAGTTCAGCGCTCTCCACTTTGGAGGAGGGTGCGGGAAGCCTTGGCTCCCTTGGACTGGGATCTCCCAAAAGGGAGATCACCTTGCATTTGCAGGATGGGGTTCTGCAATTTGCAGAAACTTGTGCAAAATACCCTGGGCCAAAAAACAGAGAAGTTCCAGTCGTGTAAAAAATATTGTCTATGAGCCTGTTCGGCGCTATGTCGGATGAAAACTTTACGACCCGAGAGACAACTGTTATATCAGACAACATATTGTGAAATTGTTCTCATCCGACGTAGTGCCGCCTGTTTGCCTAAGGGACGAACATTGCTCGGTATAACGGGCCCGCTAAGGGGAGGGAGAGGGGAGCGGCCCCCCTATTACTCGCTACATTTCGCGGTCAGAATTTTAACGGTCAGTGAACTGGAAATGTTGGCTCAACGGCTCAACGTGAGCTCAACATGTCATTACAATGACGAAATTGATAAAACATAAACATTTACACGAAATAATAACAATTAAAATGCTTCCGATTGTTTTTCTTCTATAAAACGGGGGGGGGGGGGGGGAGTAGGGATAGTAGGGCCCTAGGGATAGCGAGTGGGCGGACTAAATGTAAGCAGTAAGAACTGAGCCAATGAAGACTAAACCTAAGCAGCCTAACATCATTATCTATAGATAAAATGGTCTTCGTATGTCCTACTTAACTCTACTGAATTTCAGCGTTGCAAAAATTTTCAATTTTTTGAACTCTACAAAGTTTCAACACAACAACCATTTCAACTTTTGCAGTAGATTTTTTATACTTGAACTAGTTTAATCTATGAAAAGCGCATAACTATTTGATGGTTTAGAACCATAACAATCGAACCGTCTTATATTAAGAAATTAAGAAAAATGAACGCGTTCGAATGAGAGACGATTCACCATGGCTAACCCCCGGCCGCCACACAAAAGTCAACGCTTTTTTTTTATCCATCTACCGATTCGGCTGATTTTCTGGGGATTATTAGACACATATAGGTACTACAAAACGTACATAGTTAAAACTTGGAATTTTTCCGATTTGCAAGTTTGCACTACTTTTTCATAAAACCGACCGCTCCGCAACAGAACTTGTTCTCGGAATGACGTTTTTGAAATATTACCCTTGATCTCCCTGATCGAACACTACTTTCAAATTGTTGATATCTTCATTTTGAAGTAAGTTATGATCATTTTAGTGCAGTACGCGCGAAATCACAGTGCGACCGCTCCGATCAGCCGCCATCCCAAAATGAAACGACTTATGCAAAAACGACCGACGCAGTTCGATAGAGCATCATTCAAAGTACCTTTGCTCATTTTTTCAGCCAGATTCAAGACCCTAAAATTCTACCGCCGCAGCGTGGTCGATTCTCTCGCGATTCGTCTCCTATAACCTCCCTACGCTCTTTCCTCTCGCCAATCGGACGGGGCACTGTACCTCTGCCCGATTGTTTGCCGCTTGTTCGGCATTTTTTTGGAGTGTCTCCTACGCCCTTTAGGGGCAGGTAGGAGGCGGGCTCCACCCCTCCCCTCCATTGAGGGGAAGGGGTGGAGTCAAGGGGGTGTTGCCTAGTACGGAACTAGAAAAGTCCCCGAAATTGCAGTGAAAATGAGGCGTTTTAATCGGTTTACGCACAAAAAAATGAAAAAAAAATGCGTTCCAAGGATTCGCACACTTTGTTCCAAAGTTCGATGTGAAATCGTACAGTAGTTTTCGCTGCGGGACCATTTATGCAGAGTACACCACGAAGTTATTATTCTTACGAACCGTAGCAAAATGGAGGGAGTTTTAAAAATATTTTAGAATTTCACCAAGTTCCTAGCTGTAGTTATTGTAGTCGGTTTCATTTCGAAAATTTTTCACTTATCGTGAGCATCAGCGTTCATTGCACGAATCCTTTGCGCATTTCTATGTTTCTTTCTCTCCTATGGAATTTCGAGTGAAAAAATTCTTCTTCCAAGAATCAACAAATGCCCTCCGTTTTTGTGCTGTGAAGTCACTCGACCAACACCTTTACTTACATACCCAAAGATTCGTTAACAAACCAAGGATGCAAGAAATCATGCGAAATTTCAGAAATACACCATACAATTTCATGGTGTGGCCGAGAGCGAAGGTGAGAATTGTGAAACTGCAACGCGAAAAAAGTTACGAAATACCATAGAATTTCGTGGTGCACTCTCGTGGTGTCATGCGAATTTTTTTTATGCGCCTGGAACGCCGTGTCGGTCGCTACGCCATGAGGGGCGGGGCTTAGAGTGGTACCTAAAAACTCATTCAAATTAAAATATTTTGTATTTATAAAAGTGCTATCATGTTTCGACATCGTCGATTACCCCCATTACAGCAAAAAAAGTTTTTTAAAGATTATTTTTGAAATTTTACTCGGCGGTTAGGGACATGCAAACCGAAAAGTAAAAAACGAGAGCCGGGGAGAGGTCTGTGCCAGGAAATGAACGTCGAAGTGCCCGGGAATTCAAATCTCCTCAGTAAAATTGTTTATTCGTTACTAAACCACTATATAAGGATGCGCCTCTCTAATTTTCAGTTTTCCACGGAGCTTCAATAATAATATATCATTTTTTAAAAAACAAAAAATATCTGTGGTCGCAAACATGTTTAATTTTGCCTTCAAATTTTTGAAAAAAACGTTTTTATTGTAGAACTGATCAAATATTGGATGCGCCTTCGCAATTTGATTATGTTTTTGTTTTTGAGACTATTAATGTGCACTATGCTAAAAATGAAAAAAATCTGTGGTCGCAAACCTTATAAAAAACAGCGTCAAACATTCCGTGAAACCAAGGATCCTGTGTTGTTGTTTACGAACTACGATTGTTTTTGTTTTTATTTCGTGCACCTGACATGCTAATCACTCACTGCAGAAAACATTGCAATGTGTAATTCTCAACTTCAGCTACATAACTACCTAATTAGGTACAGCTACCGTATACCAGAATTCGAAAAATGATGAGTGCGCTCGCTGAGAACTGAAAAATCCTTTTATATGTATCAATAATTGTTCAAGTGAAATTGCTCTATTTAATAGAGAAAGAAATAAAGGAAGGAAACGCGTTTGAAAATATTCGCATCTGACATGTTAAAATGAACTGACACAGCTAACCGCACACTCGCTGGCACTACACCACGGTGGGCGGGGCTAAGAATGGGTGCCTGTATCTCGCTTAAATAAAATAATTTTAAAATTCTGGAAGTGCTATCGTGATTCTGCATGTCCGATAGCCCCGTAACCGAAAAATAGGAATTTTAAATAGAGTTTGAAATTTTACGTGAATGTCCCTACTCGGCGGTCCCTAAATTCGCATTCTATTATTAAAGTCAGTTGTCAAACGACACCACTACCGTAGTTTGTCGACGTTCACCATTGTCATTTCTCGACATTATTGCGTGTGCTATGCACGAGCGCTGCCTAGTTTTCCCAGTTAGTTCTCGCTCTCTTGTTTATTTGTTGTTGTTTTTTTTAATATATAGCAAGATTTGTTGATATGTAACGTAATAACAAGCATGGGTAACTGGAGCCTTTTCTAATTATTATAAAGCATTGTGTAGTAAATAACTATGAAATCAGAAGTCGCGACCTTTCTCCTTTTTCGAGTTATTCAACTGCGCGCGCCCTAAGTGAAAAAAGTTGTGTTTGTTTTCCAACGGTGGGTCTTATTCAATAATTTCACTGTGAGCCATTACCATTCTATTTATCTATATTAAGGTGGCAGTTTACAAATTGCTCGCTCGAAGCGAATGTATCCCGAATGATCTGGCTGCTACTGCAATGCCCTCTAAACCGAAAGCGACTTCTCTTCTTCCGGAACCTTACGAGATCTCAAATGAATTGGAGGATGGAGATAAGCTTCCATATGATCTTATGAAGGTCATGTTTTCAATTGTGTATCGTTTCAATAATTTAACTTACCTGTTATTAGAACTTGGATAAAAATGGGAAATTAATCATCAAAAACTTATTTTGAAGTAACCCCCTAAAACTATAATCTTCTTGACGATTTGAAAACTTCTCAAGGCCACCTTAATGTCCGGGTTTTAAAAATGGGGTCAATACATCAATGTGTCAGTCATTATAATTATTAATCTTATTTTCTACTGGTTTAACTTAATATGTGAGTAGTGTAGAGGACGGTCGCGATAGGGAGTTGGGGGATGTCCACATTGGGGAAACAATGTGTGTGAAACGTCGCTCTACCTTTTCTTTTCCATGTCAAGGGAGGGGTTCAGGGCTCCTCTTGGTCGAGACGGTGCAGCCGTCGAGGGTTTCGGGTTCCTGGTTGAGGTCTTGAGTGGCTTCGTCTTTGGGTGGGCCTGCCCTCTTTGCATCGACCGATATCGGAGAAGGGCAGGGAGGGGGCCCGGGTTGAGTTTTTTCGTAGCCGGGTGGAAACTGTGCGTACTCTCCGAGTTCGATCCAGGGGTTCGGTAGGGCAGCCAGTGCACATGTGTTTGCCCTGTGAACTGCGTGAGAAAATTTTGCTAGTTAGCTCAACAATCGTGGGCAACATTCGTGGCAATAGAAAATTGTGGACCAATAATCCACACCGCTATGAGTAGGGGCCACAATGCAGATTGCCGATTTCAAGGGTTGGTGCCAAAAGTAGGTTCAAACCATCTCTCGTGGTCCCAATAACAACATGCTTTTTGCCGTTTGTCGATATCGTGTCTTTGAGCTGCGCTAGAGTCCGAGAAGTACGCGCGCGACTCACTGGGGAAGAGGAGGGAAAAGCGAGACGAGAGGGGAGGGGGCGGAGCCTAATTTGCGTGCGTCTCTCTCCCTCCCCCCGCCCTCTTGCGCGCCTCTCCCCGCGCTTCTTCTAACAAAAGTCGCAAGCTTTTGAAGCATGCTAAAAATCTGATTTTTTCTCTAAAAATCCTAAAATATTCGAATTAGTCGGAAAAATACTGCCCAAACAAAAATTTCACACTGCAACCCGTTCAAATGGCCTCTTCCCATCGTTTAAGTTCAATTTTGACCTACTCATTGAATATGTGCGCAATTTGGGCAGTGCTCAATCGATTGGGGACGCCAGTAGCTATCCAGCGCACTTTAGAATGAACGATTTGGTTAAGAATGAAGCTTGCGACTTTGTTTTCTCGCTTTTTGGCGAAATCGTGCCCCACCAAAGTGGGCGGAGCTTGTGGCCCCTAGCTATGAGGTGTGCAATGTAATGGGAGACATCTCAATCGTATTGCAAATCAGGAAAAAGTAGCGACTGCATGACACGTGCTAATTACCGACAATTTTTCACTGGAATTCTGACGTTTAAAGAAGAGCCTTATTTAGACTCCCCGGGGACGTGTGTTGGTTGCCTTTTCGAATCTGTACTCATACTCTTTGAATGTGACCACTGTGTGTTTCGCTCTACATTCAATTCGTAATACAGCAGAATACACGCTCGACAATTTTGCATTTGTTTACAGTTTCACGGCCTCCGGGAAGGCGCCATTGAACTGTTAAAAAATCCAATACTTGTAAAAATATAATTGTGCCGATCAAGGCACAGGGAGGTCGATGCTCTTTATATATATATATATATATATATATATATATATATATATATATATATATATATATATATATATATATATATATATATATATATATATATATATATATATATATATATATATATATATATATATATATATATATATATATATATATATATATATATATATATATATATATATATATATATATATATATATATATATATATATACTTGTTTTTTTATAACTTGTTTTTTTTCAATCACGCTGCTTCCGCATTATAAACTAGTAAGCCGGTATCATTGGTAGTTACACACCAGCGATCATTCGCACTCTCTAATTCCTATTCTTTTTCATTACTTCTGGTGATTGGGCAAGTATTGTAGCAGGAAAAGTTCGCACAACTGATATATTTTCGAAGACATAATATAAAGTTACAAAACATAACTACTTATTGCGAAAACATATAAAAAAATAATTGTGCATTGCAGGTTCTGGCTATTCATCAGCAAAGAGCAGCTCGATCCACTCACGTAAATGTACCTGTTGGAATTGATCCCGCTTCAGTAATGAAAGAGAGAGAAAACAGGTACGGACTTAGATGGCGAAAAGGATTTTTATGTTCACCTCTCTCTTCCGAGTGACAATGAGTCGGACAGGTACAGCCTTTCCTTCTGGGACCATTTGTATTTTAGGCACAGATGAAATGGGTAGGATTTTTTTGATGGTATGGAACTCATACCATGGGAATTTTTGACCCAAAATGGCTCATGCCATGAGAATTGTTGACCCAAAAATGGCTCATACCATTGGAATGCTTGATTTTTGACCAAAATGGCTCATACCATGAGAATTTTTGTGGGCCGAAATTATCCCTTTCAACTGTGATTTTAGGGGGCACAAGAGAGTAGGGAGGGCCACGTGAAATTTCAAAAGCTTCCTAAAATTCTGTTTTGGCTGTTAAAGGGTAATCGATGCTGCAGAACCATAATTACACTAAAAAAATTAGAGAAAATTCGAAAATCGCCAAAATCGAAAAATGCCATGCTTTCCCTCGATTCCGTGTCATGCTCTCCCTCGAGTATGTGCGATTCCACAATCGATTAAGCAGTGGTAAAAATACAGGTCATCTTTGACATTTCCGTATGCACCATCCTTGCGCACTGACCGATCGACGTCAAAATGGAGGAGAGGGTCTCTCAGGGGATAGTATTCAATTATCAACTGCGATAATAAGCGGCCCTCGCCAAAGAATGACAGTGCGAACAAGTTAGCGCTCGAAACATGCCGAAGTTGGAGCTTTTAACACCTATTTTCGACGATATCTGACGTGGGCGACCATGAAATCGCTGCATTTTTGGCGTGGTGGTAGTCCATGGGTCATATTTAGCTCCCATAACAACAAAACTGGCGGCCTTCCAAGTTAAAATATAAATATCGAGTGAGACACTCCGAGATCCGCACGTGAAAAAGCTAGTTCCGACGATAGCAAGCGCGGGGGACCATTGTTTTGCGGCATTTTTGGCATACAATCGCATCAAGGTGTATATTTAGCTCAGGTAACGTCAAAACCCGCGGGCAACGAGGATAAAATATAATTATCGAATGAAAAGTGGCCAGGTCCACGCGTGTTACAACGAAAAAGCTCATTTTAAAGGCGAAGGAGACCATTGATTTGCGGCGTTTTTGGCATACAATCGCATCAAGGTGTATATTTAGCTCAGGTAACGTCAAAAGTCGCGGGCAACGAGGATAAAATATAATTATCGAACGAAAATTGTGGCTGCGGCAAAACGAAAAACTCATAATCAGCCATATCGCGCAATATAGCTTATGAAATTGCGGCATTTTTGGCATAGTGGTTGTCCATGGGGCCTATTCAGCTGACATAACGACAAAACTCGCGGTCTATCAGGTTAAAGTACAATTATCGCTCACCAAAGTAAAAATAAAACTGCGAAAAAAATCGAAATCACGTGTGTGACCACTTTGGACTCGTTAATCTGAACCCCGGTCCCGGATGTTCTCCCGGATTCCGCTACTCACACTTTTTCCGGCCATTTTTCTCCGGCTCTTGTAATGGTGGTCCCTACAACTCAAATCTAGATCCCGTCCTGTTTCGCCCCTCCCTAGAGCTTGCAGTAATTTTTGGCAAGTCCCGGTTCCGAATTTCTTATATTTCCCGGCTCTGCTCTGACTATCCCATTTCTATCAGGTGCTTGCAGCAACAGTTTGCTCGAGTATTTATTTTTAATTAGATAATTATTTAATAATTTTAATAATTATTATTTTATTTATTTAGTTTATTGAATTTTTTTAATTAATATAATTTAATTATATTATTTTCATTTGATGGTGTTTTTTAAAATATTTTTTTTGCATGGAAGCGATGCGCAATGCATCCCTATGCTGGCATCTTTACCTAAGCCTAAGCCGGTCTGAGCGATTTTTTTGGGAGATGCAAAGTCATCATCATATCATGGGAATTGCGCGAGAAGCCGCAGCCTGTTAATACCGGGGAAGTATACTGCGCAATAGGGATGCCGATTCGATGGCGATGGCGGTGCCATCGCACTTGCGATGACATCGCATCGAGGGAAGAGGCCGGAGCTCTCTTCATTTCGCACACTCTCTCACTGATCTACCCTCTCCCCTTCTTGCGAAATCATCGCAAAAGTGCGATGATGTCGCAAGAAGGGAAGAGGATGCGATGACATCGCCTTCGAATTTGCAACCCTGCTGCACAATGAATCCAGGCTATGCATCTAAAAAATGCTTAGGTCTCTTAGGCTTAGGTTCACGCGCAGCTTAGGGAGGCTTTTTGCGCAGACTTCAGAGTGAACTGTGTCATATTAATATAAAAAAATATAATTAAATTATACTAATTGAAATGATTTAATAAAACTAAATAGATATATATAAACTAAATAGATATATAGATAAAACAATAATTATTAAAATTCTTAATTAATTAATTAAAAACAAATACTCGAGCAAACTGTTGCTGCAAGCACCTGATAGAAATGGGATAGTCAGAGCAGAGCCGGGAAATATAAGAAATTCGGAACCGGGACTTGCCAAAAATTACTGTAAGCTCTAGGGAGGGCGAAACAGGACGGGATCTAGATTTGAGTGTCCCTACATCACTATGTAATAATATAGATTTTTCGTATTATCTTCATAGAATCAAAATATTGTCCTCGTCGATGTGAAAAAAGTTTATCTTTTCAAAGTTCAAAAGATATTTCAGAAATATATAAAGTGCTCCAATACCTTCGAGCGCTAGAATTAGATAACATTGCAGAATGTCTAATCGAATTGGTTTGCGCATCGAAGCTCTTTCGAATCTTCCCATTGATATTCCCTCTCATCTTCGTGTCAAAGCTGAGATAGAATTGAGAGCTCTAAGGCTTGTAAATTTCCAATCGCAGGTTTGTGTTTGTATTTTATCTAACTCATATTACGATTATTGTCCCATCCACTCATCTCATCTCTTCAGCTCGATTCTCTCGTGACAGGCTTTTTATATAAATACATGTGTTGAAGGTTCGTAACGAAGTGATGGGCGCTTTGAAAAGAGACACGACACTTGAGACTGCTCTTAATCCATACGCATATAGAAGAACAAAACGGTAATTTTAACGTGATTCTTTTTTAAGGTCAAAAACGAATTATCGAAGCGTTGCCCCCCCCCTCCCTTCCTGTAAATGTTTTCCCGCCTCACAATGCCACTATGATTTTCGGATTCTACGTGAAAAACTGAATCGGATATGAAATTTTTACTAAATTTTATAGAAGCGCGCGGGAGTTATTCGCTGAATGAATCACGTGCGAAAAGCCTGACTTATTGGCAGAGTATCACCTCAGAATCATCACGATCAAAATCTACTTTCTTGAATATACGTTTATCCTGATATCAAGGTAATAGGGCTGTAGGAAGAAACATCATTGGGGGTTGGTATCTTCGTACTTAGTGACAATGGACCAAGGGATGGTTTATTCTTAACTTTTTGGCGTCGATTGTCCTTCGCGCGTAGTCTTGAGCCACAAAGTAGATCATCCAGCCGCTGAAGCCCTGACTTGCGTGCATAGTGCATAGTTCACGCCGGCGGCGACTCAATTTTTTCCATGTATAGGGGAGGAGCAGCCACGACGGTCGTGGCTGCTCCGCCACGTATCCTATACATGTTCAAAAAGGGTCGCCGACGTGGCTGGACAGGTATGCTTGCGTGGTTAAGGGTAAACTCATGAAGCAGTCTTCTAGCGTGGGGCCTTTCTTGACCGTAGAATCAGAGGTCAAATGCTCAGGTCATGAAACCCAAAATGTGGTATGCTATTACAAATGATGATGGCTTTTGCACTTGCTGTGGCAAGGTTTCGTGAAAAATCTTCTGATTTTGTCGATCGGTGGTATGCTTTTCTCTAATTTTTGTTCAAATTGGCTTACAAATGTGGCAAGCTTAGGTCTTTTCGGGAGCAGTATTATGCATAGAATACTTACTCCCCTCTTAGCCGATAAGAATCCGTCCTGGGTCCTCCTCTTGATGATCCAAGTGGGTGATGATATGCCTGAACGGGCTATAAGTATTTTCCTGTTGTGGACCTGTATGTCAAAATCTCGTCTCCCAGAGCAGAATCTCGAAGAATACGTTCCCCCGGGATAGAGTTTGGCGTTTATAACCAATAAATTAACAGCCAATCTCTCCGAGAGGCTCGTGTAACTGAGAAATTAGAAAAACAACAGAAGATGGAACAGGAGAAGAAGAGGAGACAGAGACATGCTGATATGCTGTCCGCAATTATGCAACATGCTAAGATGTTTAAGGAGTTTCACAGGTCAGTCGATTAAGGAGATATAAATATGAGGCTGTTCGCCTAAGGTTCAACAAGCCTCCACAGGGGTTTGGAACAGGTCAAAAATAAAAATCTTTGAATCATTCACTCATTCATTTTTCTTTTCCAAAATCTTTTTTTAATAGTTAAATATATCTTGAGCAACGTAGAAAAGAGGAAACGTGGAACATAATACATATTTATATTATTCAGGAATAACGTGATTTCTATGGGAAAAGCTCGAAAAGCAGTTATTACGTGGCATCAAAATAACGATAGAGAAAGAAAGAAAGAGGAGGCAAAGAATGAGAAGCTGAGAATGCAGAGACTAATGCAGGAAGACGAAGAAGGATATAGACAATTGCTTGATGAGAAGAAGGTTTGACAGAGAGTACGAAGAGAGAGTAGGGAGTACGAACTATGTTGAGGACAAACGACTGGTATATCTACTAGAACAGACTGATGAATTTATTCGATCACTCACTGGTTTGGTCAAGGCTCATCAAGCAGCTGAGAAGAAGAAGAAAAAAGAGGAAAAGAGAATTAATAAGAATGAACAACACTCCGGTTAGACATTATTAACGGAAACAACGGAAACAATTGCATGTTCGGGATCGGTAAGAATGTCGGGAATACCGACACTTTTTTCTCTAAACTCGCTCGCGCGCCTAAACTAATTTCATGTCTCTAAGCATCTGGCGCGAAGGGGGTTGGTATTACCGATCTCCCGAACCTGTAACACTAGGAAACAGAATATTTTATAAATTCTTTGATTATAAAATCCATTCTCTCTTCTTTCCTTCTCTGCATTAAAGAAGGCGTCCCACGAATCGCGCGGGCGATTATGCAAAGTGAGGAGTGAGAGGGCGCGCTCTCTTCATTTCGCACGCTCTCTCGCTCGTTGCCTGCGCGCGCAAGGTCACTTGGAACGCAGCCAAATGCTCATATCTCAGTTCAAATGAAAATTGAAGACATGGGAGTTATCGGGTGGCCACGACCCACAATTTCACATCGAGAACTCAGTTAGTCAGATATTCGTGGGACACCTCCTTTAAAGTGTTATTGTCACTGTTGTGAACTTTTAAATTGGATTACGTTGAACAGGAATATGCAATATATTCAGTTTCACAGAAAAATCTGTTATGATTATAGTTCCCTTATTGGAAAGTTTTCGTTATTGGAAATGATCATTCCCTCCCACCCATTTCCGATAGCGGCCGATAATGAGGGTGGTTGCTTATTGGAAATGTTATTGGAATTCCAATAAGCTATTGGAAATCGCCCCACCGGACAAGGTCTCTTATTGGAAAGGAATGAGAGAGAGAGAGTGAATCCTGTGTTCTCACTATTGGAATTCCGGAATCGTTTCCAATAAGTGAACTCTAGTTATGATCTGGCTTAAAGCGATTCTTTTTACCACGAAAACGATGTTCTAAACAAGCAATCTTTTGGAACTTTTTTGGAAAATCATACGAAAACGAAGCCGTTTTAAATTTTCACGCTATACTATTAAAACTAACTGGGTTATGCCTCTTATAAGATGGAGATAGAAATAATCAATAATATTCAAATTTGACCAAATCAACTAGATTTCATCAGACCAACCCAATATAATATCCAAGTTTCATTGAAATCGAGATCTTTGTGGTATTTTGTGGTGGCCGGCACCTGCATTCTTACAGAAAACCCGTGATAAAGTGATCTCTGATCGGGTAACCATTCTACCGCACCACGTTCTCATTGTCAGTCTGTGTGACCAACAATTCGTGTCTATCCTTCTTTAAATGGGGCAGGGGGTCAGAGGAAAGGGTCATCAATATTTTCAAATGATACTGATCACGAAAAGATCCCATAACACAAAATGGTGAATGCCAGTTAGGATGTTCGGGAAAAATGCTGCAAAAAATGAGCTGCAGAAACATCCGCTAAACACTGGAAGTCCCGAAGGCTTTTACACTTTTTCTCTCTCATTCGCTGGTACGCTTTTGAATATTTGCTGTTCCTACCTTTGCAGGCCTACAATAATGTGAGTAATCGTCTAACACAAAAATTGTTAATTTAACAAGCGTATTCAATACTAAATCCCTACTTGTTAATAAATGAGTACGCTGGGACGCTATACAGCGAGATAGCATTTGAGAGAGTTTTTTCTCTGACGACCGCAACGCGTAGAATTTTTGAATTTCGCTGCCACAGTCTTTCGTTTTTTTCTTGCCGCGCGTTTGAATCTTGAATTCTCGTCTGATCTGTCCGTGTGATTTTGGACTACTAATTGTGTTTAGAAGAGATGCACGTTCACGTTCGTGAGATTGCAACTGGCAAATTCCTTCCCCCAGATGAAACTCCCGGACCAGAAGAATTGGAGGTGAGCAATGGGACTTCATTTCCTGAATAATTCCTGAAAAAAACGCAATTTAGGAGATTTAGGGACGGCTAGCTTGCCTTGCGAGGAAAATGCCAAACAACCTTTACCTTTGCCATTGGATTGGATATAAGGGCGACCACAATAAACTTTGAAAATGTCCCAAAATTCGATGTTTTTTTCTGGTTGGTTATCAATGATGCAGACTGCAAAATATCATGGTTAGATTGAGAATTTTTTTAAAGTTTGACGAATATCACCCTACTCAGAAACGAAATTCTACACTGATCATAACTAATCTTGATTAGAATACATATTTCTGGAAGTTGGAACTGAATCGAAGAATTTTTTAAACAAAATTTTCGGAGAGCATATTTTTTTCAGTGATTTTTTTTCACTTTCTGCACAAAATTGTTTATCTCGACGAGATCTACAATAATTGCTATCATATGTATAGGGTATAAGTCGAATTCGCAAAATTGTTGTTGCCTATGACAGGGTGGAACGTGCCACAGGGGAGTAGGCAGCAGAAATACGGCTTCATAAGGTTGATTTTCGAATTCTACGTGATAAGAGGCCGTTTGCGAGAGAATCGGGCAAACCCGAAGGGGTTTTTCACAGCTCAAAAATATAAAATCTCTGAAACTAAGGGATTCGGGGTTCTTGAGGGTGCTTATGACGATGGTGATATTCGTTTTGCACCTCGAACCTTCGTTGGCTCCAGATGACGTCACGTCGACAACGTCTTTTTGGGAATTCCACCACCCTTGATAATTCTAAAAATAAGTGAATAAGGCCCAAGGGGTAGAATTTCATGCTGATCAAGACTGCATATTTCATTTTTCATTATTTTCAAAAATAATTTTGTAATGAGGAACGTTTCGCGGGGTTAGTAGCCAGAGGGGAGACTATCATAGATCGGACCGGAATTGCACAAGGATTCGAAATATGTTTTTCATTTTTCATTTAAAAAAACGCGCCAATAAGGTTTTATGCAAAAGATAGTGAACTGGCTTGTAAGGAATTTGTACCATCCTTTCACTTGTTGACTTCCGATCTTTTATCGACCCGTGTCTCCTTCCCGAGGAAGGCGAGAGAGCATGGGGAAATGAGAGAGCACAGAGAGAGGGAAGAGGTCATGGTAGAGAGACTCGGGTAGATCACGAGATCGGAAGTCAACAAGTGAAAGGATGGTACAAATTCCTTACAAGCCAGTTCACTATCTTTTGCATAAAACCTTATTGGCGCGTTTTTTTAAATGAAAAATGAAAAACATTTCGAATCCTTGTGCAATTCCGGTCCGATCTATGATAGTCTCCCCTCTGGCTATTAACCCCGCGAAAAGTTCCCCATTACAAAGTTATTTTTGAAAATAATGAAAAATGAAATATACAGGCTAGATCAGCATGAAATTCTACCCCTGGGGCCTTATTCACTTATTTTTAGAATTATCGAGGGCGGTGGAATTCCCAAAAAGACGTTGTCGACGTGACGTCATCTGGAGCCAACGAAGGTTCGAGGTGCAAAACGAATATCACCATCGTCATAAGCACCCTCAAGAACCCCGAATCCCTTAGTTTCAGAGATTTTATATTTTTGAGCTGTGCCAAGCCTTGTCCGACTCTCTCGCAAACGGCCTCATAAGGAATCCCTAAGGACAAGTACTCTATCCAAGAACTCTATCCAAGTACTCTATCCAAAACTGGATCATTTTAAGACAAAACACGGCGTATTTCAATCATCATCATCATAATTTTATCCAGGTCGAAATTAGAAAGCAATAGGGGTAACGAAAAAGTAACGAAAGGGGTAACGAAAGGAAACCAATAATCGTCGAATCGTAGTCATATTCTTCCCATGCTAAGGAGCGGGTCTGGATGAATTTTGAAAATTTCAATTTCGATGGTTCGAAAATTCGAAATATTGAATAATATTTTCCGAACTGCTGAGAAGTGTTTCTTTACTCTAGCTGTGATTATCATATGATAATAACTGAAATAAGGTTTGGTTTCTCATAAATTCCAAAGTTATGACGACTTCATGGCATTTTATGGAAGTGTTTTATGGCATTTTATGGTAGTCATGTTCAGTCCGGAAGATGGCGGAAATGGAAAATTTTTACGGAGAGAGTCACTTAAATGAGTTTAAAAAAAAAACAAATTGATAAAAAGAAAAAATGTTGAGATGTGGCTGGAATGCCATCCTGAGTACGAAGCAGCGCCGAGAGATGATGTATCGGATGACAGTGACAGCGAAGAGGAACACGAGGTATTCATATCTAGAGACAGCAGACTCACGAGACGAGAGTACACCTATTTAAACATTTAAATTTAAACATTTGCTATTATTCAATTCTCCACAAATGACCAGAGACGCATAGTGATCAGAATTTTTTTTTATAGAAGTCAATACTAATAAAATAGCTGATCATTGATGATTCTCTGGTTTCTAATAAAAATATGCGTCTGGCCATTTAGCGGCGCTAAACACAGTATGCCGTCTGGCAAGGCTAAAAAAACAAAATCGTAAAAATATGCGTCAAAAAAAGTTATTCTTAGAAAAATCTGTTTTTTCTGAACTTTACTTAATTTGTGTGTCCAGGTCCTTTTAATAAAAACAATATATAAATAATTATAAAAAATGAATAAACACCTTACCAAAGAGGTAAGAAGAAGTTAGTATTGATTGAGGTTCGCAAGGAGGAAGATGATGATGAATTCGAAGGACTAACTGAAGAACAAAAAGCAAAGAAGATTCTCGAGAAGGTTTTAAAAATTTTTTATATTTATTTGTATAACACGGCGAGGACTAAGCGTATGCATAATTTTAGCATAATCAACCTGTTATCCCACCAAACAACAATAAATTCTGCCCGAAAAAAAATAGTGAAGGCAGAGGGATGGTGAATCGTATAGTCACGTAAGCGCGCTAAAGAACCAAGTTACTGAATATATGTCTCTCGACTAGAGTTCCCTTATTGGAAACGATTCCGGAATTCCAATAGTGAGAACAAAGGATTCACTCTCTCTCATTCCTTTCCAATAAGAGACCTTGTCCGGTGGGGCGATTTCCAATAGCTTAATGGAATTCCAATAAGAAATACCCAATCATTCTGAGAGAGGGAAAAATACGAGAGCGGTTCAATATTTCCAATAGCTTATTGGAATTCCAATAACAAATCATTTCCAATAAGCAACCACCCTCATTATCGGCCGCTATTGGAAATGGGAGGGAGAGAATGATCATTTCCAATAACGAAAACTTTCCAATAAGGGAACTATACTCTCGACGTTTCAATCTTTAAAAAATATCTTGGAAAGAGCGATACTCATAGCGGAATATATGAATGGATGTAACGAAGAGAATGAAAGGAGCCTAATGTGAGAATGAGTTGTAGGCTCGGAACGAAGAGGACGAATACGACCCAAAGACGAAGAAACAAATGGCTGATTATTACACTACTGCTCATCGAGTCAAAGAGAGAATAGTGCAACAGCATTCAACTATGGGAGGAGGAAACCCCGACTTGCAATTGAAACCGTACCAGGTCTCTCTCCCCCCCCCCTTCTCTCTCTCCCCATTTGCAGGTCCGAGGACTGGAATGGATGGTATCTCTCTACAATAATAACCTAAACGGAATTCTTGCGGATGAAATGGGACTGGGGAAGACGATTCAATCGGTTGCCCTAGTGACGTACTTGATGGAGGTGAAACAGAACAATGGTCCATATCTCGTCATCGTGCCTCTATCGACCATCTCCAATTGGCAAATGGAGTTTGAGAAATGGGCCCCCAATGTTGTCAAAATCGTCTACAAAGGAAGCAAGGTATTTTTTCCTATTATTATGAGACCCACCAGAGAACGGAACAAGTGCTCGGATGGCCATATGTCAATATACATATTTTCGGGGAGATTGTTCCGAGCAGGGGTAAAGTCCTTAGGCCATGAAACACAGGATGTGATATGCTGTTACAAATTTTAAAGGCTATTGCACAAACCAACGTAGTTATTGCCGTAGAACCCAAAAATGACAACCGGGACGCATGAAAATGAAAAATGGTGCCCAACATTCTGATTTTTCGATCCAAAATGACGGTATAACTTTGCTCATTTTTATTTTTATGCGTTCCGGTTGTCATTTTTGAATTTTACGGCAAAACTACTTTGGATAAAGTTGAAAGAGTCTTGCTTTTCAAAACTTCTTTCTCTGCCTCATTTTGATGGTAGTACCGTAACCATGCCAAAATGGATTTTTGACTAAGGGAAAGGTGCCGTCGATCAGCACTCGGGACAATCTATTCCAAAAAAATAAATTGGCAAAAAAATATATGGCGCATATGTACAGTACCGGACAAAAGTATTCGGATTTTATTCAAACCCTCATAACTTCATAATTTTCGTTTGTAAAACATGAGAATCGAATCCCCTGACTTTGAAATTTTGTACACTTAGTCCCTTGCTATTGTGGCATCTCTAGGCACCGAATCAGAATTTTATCAAATCGGAGCGACTGGATCCAATTCGGTCAAAATTGCAAAACTTTCGGCCTCAAATTTCTGTCAGTGTATTCCCACTACTCTCTAATGAATTTTGAGCCCATAAGCACAATCAGAACGAAAGTTATCGCAAATTTACGAAAAAATAGAGGCCGAGGAAAAAATTCCTCTCGGCGTAAATTGAATATGAAACAAACGAATCAATAGCGGAAAGTACTCATATATGGATGTACTTTCACCTCTGAGAAAAGGAAGTTCTGGAAAATTCGAAAATACCTCTAATTAGACATGAATAGATCTTGATTAGATAACGAACGCTCTTGCTATGCTCAATACCTTGGTAAAATAGAGTGGACGACTACCTACCGAATGCTCAAAACCAGAAAACTCTTCTATGAAAGAAGTTATGAGGGTTTGAATAAAATCCGAATACTTTTGTCCGGTACTGTATATGGCCATATATGGCTATCCTCGACAGCATTGTGAGACCGAGGTCACGTAACGAATCGCTACGAGATAGGAAAAAAAACATATCGGCTCGCTTCAACCGCTACGTATCGCGTTTTGAGCTGAAAACAAACCGGATGACTTTTAATTTCAATTTTCAATTTCAATTCGTTTATCCACCAGGGTGAGTAGGGAGAGCGAGAGAGTGACGTATAATCTTCGACATAGTTCGGTGGAGGTCCGTCGTCTTGGTGGCGATTCGGTTTGGGGGTGGGGCTTCGGGGCTGTATTGACCGTGCATTCGTGTAAAAAACTCGATATTTTTGGTATCAGAAAAAATAGAGAGAGAAGGAGAGGAAAAGGAAGGAAAAGATGGGTAGACAGAAATAGGAGAGACAGACGCAATACGAGAGAGAGGGGCAAATTATCATTTTTAATTTTGTATAACTATATTAAGTACTTTTTTAGTAAGGATAATTAAATCTCTTCCGGTTCGTTTCCTGCTCAAATGGGATCGAGAAACGTAGCGGTTTATATCGTTTTTTTTTAGCGAACCGCTACTCTCTTCACTTCTCGTAGCGCTTCGCTACTTGACATCTCCACCGTAGTCACTACCGGCATTGTCCAACGCTAGGTTTTTCGGGGGTACAGGATGGTGCATTCTGGGGAAACAAAAGTGAAAAATAGATATTTTTCGGGGATGCATGGTCTAATCAGGGGTCCGATCGCGGTACTCTTTGGAAAAGTCATGTCAACAAACTTTTTTTTTGAGAAAAGGGTGGTTTTCTTTAGTGATACTAGCTTGTTTTCGTGAGCTCTATTCATTTCACGCTCAATCTCGAAAAATTTTTTTAGACTCATGACCCGGGGTCATGGTTTTGACCACTGGGGTCACCCATGAACCCCCGGGTCATGGGTCAAAATTTTTTATTGAGTGTGAAATGAATAAAGCTCACGAAAACAAGCCAGAATCACGAAAGAAAACCACCTATTTATCTATACACCAAAAAGTTATACCGGGGAAAAGGTTACAATCTCTTATAACTTTTTGGCCAATATGGGTAAGGGTGGTTTTCTTTTTTTTGATTCTGGCAAGTTTTCGTGCCCTCTATCCATTACAGAAGAAATCTCGAAAAAAAAATTGTTCATGGTCAAAAATCGGGCACCTCATGTCAACGTTGACATACTTTTCGAACACTGGTTACTCCCCCAAAGTTAGCTCATCACTGACTACCGTTTAGCCCACCCTACTCCTTACAATCAGGATCGTCACGTTATGAATAATTGCAACCTTTTAAGCTCTAAGATATTGTTTATGAAATTGAGCTGTACAAAAGAATATAGTTATCATAGGGCGAGGGGTAATGCCTTACTCATGCATGAAAAAGTTATGTGTCAAAAACCTACGAAAGGCGGGGTATGTTTATGAAAAAGCCCTTGGAAATCGACTAATTCTATGAATGCGGCGTATGTTTGCGAATCGTAAGTAACATTCTTTGTCAACGAAAATGCTGCATATCTTTTCAATTTCCAGGTAGTTTTCCACTAGCTTTTTCGTGTATGGCCTTACTACGGAGGAAAGGAAGACCCTATTCTTTGCACTAGCTTTCCTCTCAAACACCATCTCGCTAATATTATTTTTCTTTTAACGATTCTTCGATGTAACAGGATCAGCGTCGCATGTTGGATCAACAGGTTAAACGAGGGCAATTTAATGTCCTTCTTACTACTTACGACTACGTGCTGAAAGAGAAGGCTCTTCTCGGAAAGGTATAGTACTGTAGATGGGGAGTAGAGAAGAAAGAGAATAGTGATTGAAGGTTATTGCTGAAGTATCGTTCATCACCCACATTACCAAATATCATATATGCTTTTTTATACTTAAAGTACTATTTTTTAAAACTTATTTCGGCGAATTCACGTCACAACGTGTCAAAAGGGGAACGAACGCTCATTAGAGTGTCACGGGAAATTTCGACTCAAATCCGTTCTTTCATTTTGGCGACTCTCAAGAGAATGTCCTTGCGGAGATATGATAGCGATACTGCCGATACTTCTCGTTAATGGGATGGTACCCCATACCTATACCTACCTATATGTACGTACCTAACAATAAGTGCCTAGTAGTACCCTATCCAATAATAAAATAGCCATTAAAATAGTTTAATAAAAGGATCGGAGAATGTGAGTTCAGACCATTCCCATGTCAGGTCATCTGAAAAAGTGACTTTTGGGCGCCAGAGATGTAAATGATTACCGCTCCTCACAAAACTCTCAGGATCTTAGTTACTCGTCAGAAGAAGCAGAATGATCCTTAGAACGAGTCTCTAGCACGTTTGGGTGCGGATATATGAAAATCCGATCCTGATTTTGCAAAAATCCTGCAGCCGCTGCAGCAAGCGGCAGAAACTTGAATTTTTTTTTCTGAGTAGCCCTCGATCACATGTGTACGTATAAAAAAATTGGCGAGTTAGAAAAATCCCACCAAAGAATAATGAATTTTCGAAAGAGTATACCTCGATTGCGTCGGATTAAAGGAGGCGTATCATGAAAAATCAGTTCATGCTCTTGAGATCATGATCCGATTGGAATCCAGAACGATATTAGAAAGCCGAAGTTTGAAAGTTGTACGTCCACTCTGGGACGAGATATCCCCGTCCAAAGTATCAGGAAAGAACAGGGAAAACCCCGCGAAAATTCAAAAATTTTACGCAGCGCCAATGAGGAGGAAGGGAAGGTAGATCAAGAAGGATAGATCGAAAGGTCATCGTTGTCTCGCCCATTATTGATTGACTAGAAAGGGATTTTTCTTTGTTCCCGCAGGTTCTTCCCATCGACAAAAACTGATCTACTCCTTGGCGATTTGCCAAAAGAACCTTGGCAATTTTCCAAAATATTGCAAGGCTCGGCATATCGTTGTAAGAGTCGCAACATTTGAATTTCAAAAGTTCATGATACGCCTCCTTTAATTGAGAAGCCTCGAAATCGATTTGTTGGTCTACAATACATTGAGAAAGTAATTGGCCCTTATTTTTAGCGCACCCTGTAATGTTCGCTCAACATTTGTGATGATTTTGGCATTGATAGGCCTTCAATTCGCAAAATTGGGTTAAAAAATCAATAAATTCCAATGGTATGAGTAAAAAAAAAATCAATAAATTCCAATGGTATGAGTCGCTCAGTGAAGGTGTAAACAAATTCTCAGTATCCACTATACTGTTATAGACGTTAATAGGGTTTCGAAATAGGCGGGCGCCTAGGCGCGCCTGATATTAAATGACTTGGATGAATAATGCCTAATCCGCCTGCTCTCGAACAAAGAGATTTTGCAGGCGGCCTATTCCGCCCATTCCTTTCAATCTTGAGCTGTGCGCCGCTGAGCGCTCGTCGATTCGACTGAGAATGAGAATGAGAATGATGCGAATTCAATTCAAAATGGGATAGGTTTCAAAGGAAATATTACAGTTTTGGCCTACAGGCGCAAACAAAGGAATTGGCCTGGCAGGCGCGCTCTCATTTCGCGCACCTATTCAGGCCATTTCACCGCGCACGTGAGCCTGAATAGGCGGAATGGCCTGAATGAGGGAACCCTAGACGTTAACCGTTTTTGGACCACGTGCCATTCGTGAAATCTGGAAAAAAATAATAAAAAAATCCGCTTCATTCATGAAACATAAAATGATGTAGATTTTTCAAAATTTTGAGACTACAATAGGGAATGAACAAAACATTGAATATTGCTGTAGATAAATAGAAAATTCAGTCCGAGAACTTATGGGACAACCCAATATTCGGTAATGTTGGTGATGTACGACACTGTGTAGCTGTTGCATGTTGAAGATTAGATTGGATGCATCTGTTGCAGATTCGATGGAAATACATGATTATCGACGAGGGTCATCGACTTAAGAATCACAACTGCAAACTTACACTTATGCTCAATTCATTTTTCCGTGCTCAACATCGGCTTCTTCTCACTGGAACTCCTCTTCAGAACAAATTGCCCGAATTGTGGGCCCTTCTCAACTTTCTCCTTCCTTCAATCTTCTCATCTTGCGGAACTTTTGACTCTTGGTTCAATGCTCCATTTGCGACTACGGGAGAAAAAGTGGAATTAAGTCAAGAAGAAACTATGCTAATCATTCGCCGTCTTCACAAGGTGAATAAAGTGAAGGAGCGAAGAGGGAGAGGGACATATCTTGCACATAATGTGAGAGAGAGAGCAGATAATCCAAAGATCACACTCTGGTGTCCTCCCACAAGTTGGAATAAAGCACCTTTTGGGAGCCCACAAGTTGATATCCAAGCTTGATTGCAACTTGTGGTAACCCAAAATCTCTCTATTTCTCATGCTACCTAGTTTTGCCTCTGGATCTCTTACCCTGCCCCAAAAGTTGGAATCAATTTGTTTCCAACTCGTGGTAAGCACTGTAGGCGAGAGAGTTTGAGAAAGAGAGAGTGAGAGAATGTGGGAAACTGAGAGATTTGCCCCACAAGTTTATGGCAACTTTAGGGGAGCCAAAAAAGAGATTCATTCCAACTTGTGGGAGGACATCAGAGCATCCAGAAAATTGAAAAAAAACTTGAATGTGCCATGCTTAAAAGTATCTAGCGGAGGCTCGACTAAAAAGTCGGACATGAAGACGTGCTAGGGTGAGTGAGAATGTAAATCAGTCTCTCACAGATCATCTGCCAAACTGATAAACAAGTGCGGATATCCGCGATCTGTTTTCGCCGCCTTAGTGTATAATCTAGGGTTGCACGTTCGGTATTGGTATTACCGAAATCCCTTGCGCCCGATGATTTTTGACACGAAATAGCGCGCGCGAGTGAGAGAGACTAGAGAAAAAAGAACCGGTTATCCCGCATTTGTCGGGAATGCTGGATTACTGATACCGATCGTGCAAAGCCCTATTCCGATTCGCGGGCCTTTTGCATCCTTTCGATGGAAGTGATTTTTCTGTTTTTCAAAGCTTTCTGTAATTTTGGATAGGTAGAACAATACGGTGTGAACACGTGTGTTAAGATTGAAAGTAGGCACCGCAGAGTAAAAATTCAAACCACTTCTAAAATCACTGTTTTCTGGGGTGATTGATGAGGCCGAATCATGATAGCGCTTTTAGAATTACAAAAAAAATAAATTTTAGTGAGTATTTAGGTAGATCGCTAAGCCCCGCCCCCTTGGTGTTGCGACCGAGAGTGTGCAGTTCGTTGAGTCATTTTATTTCAGCGGGTCAATTATTGAAATTTTCAAATATATTTATTTTCAATTTTTGAAGTTTAGTTAGGTAGTGGTACATGAATAGATCAATAATTGATAAATATAATGACTGTTTTCCTCACCGAACGTCAGTAAGGGGCTTAAAAATATTCTACAGTAATCTCTACCGTATCTCAGATGTGCTAACACCAGCACTTATCCTCGATTCTGTCCTATAATACAACCACTTCCGAAGGATGTTCCAAATACAACAGGATTTTATAGTGGCGTGCTTCTATTCCGCGAGAATTTTAGGAAACGCATTGTTAGGATGTACTAACTTTGATAATCAACTGCAAAGTTTGGGCGAGTTGAATTTTGCTCATTTTTCGTTTAAATCTGGGCTATACCTCGAAGAAGACATTAGGGACATAATTGGAGAGCTGCATCCCTTAAATCGGTCATTGGGCAATTTATTGTAAAAAAATAACGAATTCTCAAATTTTCGAAGTCAATTTCTCGTTTCGGGTGAGTTCAATTTTTTAAAAAAAATTTACAGTGAGTTATTAGTGACGATATCTAAATAATAATTATGAAAACTAAGAGCTGCACCTCCGATTAATCGATTAATATGTAACAAGTGGTTTTTGTTCGACGATTTGAATTCCCGCGCGTTCGAGGTTTACTAATCGGTCGCAGTCCTCCCCCGGCTCTCGATTTCGAAATTCCCGGACTGCGCCCCCTAGATTGAAAGTGATTTGCATGGAGGGAATCTTTTGTAGGTGCTCCGTCCTTTCCTTCTCCGAAGACTTAAGAAAGAAGTGGAATCTCAATTACCAGACAAGACGGAATATGTCGTTAAGTGTGATATGAGCGCACTACAGAAGGTTCTGTATAAACACATGCAGAAGGGATTACTAATCGATACGAAGGCGCAGGTACTTTCACCCCCCCCCCCCCCTCCCCTCTTGGGGTACTTTCATCCCCCTCCCATACCTCTTGACAGCGAGTAATCCATTATAGCAAGGAGGTCGTGCACTCATGAACACTGTAATCCATCTTCGAAAGTTGTGCAACCATCCATTCCTATTTCATTCAGTAGAAGATTCATGTCGAGTAGCGTGGAATCTACCTGAATTCGTAGGGTCAGTCCATTCTTTTCAAATATTCTCTTTATATATATTAAATATTATATATTAAAAATATTTTTTAAGGGATGAAATATATCGTGTAGCTGGCAAATTCGAGCTGTTGGATAAGATTCTTCCCAAGGTTTTTTTTTAAATTTCCACTGAAATGGGCAGGTACATGGCGCACGTTTGAGTAGGCCCCCGTTTGAGTTTTTTGCAAGGTTTACGAAAGTCTTTTTGTGGTTCTCTCACGGGCCCAATTATAGAGTCAGTTCATCAGTGTCTTCAGAAGGATACGTCCAAGTTCGTCTTTGAGGCTCGGTCTTTCTCAATTATCTAAGTTCGTGTAACCATCAGATAAAAAATTGCGATTGCGCTTACTTTTTCCACTCTTCTTCTAGGACGGACACTTGAGGATTAATCTTTTCGGGCCCCTAGGCTTTCTTTTCGAGTACCTTCACCGGACACCACATGTATTTTTTGAACACTGTTTTAAAATCGTTCTTAAATGCCACGCGACACGATAAAATCTATCGCTTCAATTGGTTAAACGTAAAATATTATAATGAGCCACCTCCCAATACTATTACCGAGCATGGGAAGAGGGTAGCCCCTCCCTCGTGCTCGGGAGAGAAGAGAAGGGCCTCCGTGATGTCGGTAATGCCGGTACCGAACGCGCGACCCTAATTGATAGTAACATGAATTATCTCATACATTAACCAAAGACGGTAAGACCATGGGTTGCCGGTCACGTCCAGAATACTGTCCTGCTGGGGACCAATTTGCGAGCCCGAGGTCGGAGTACGTGATCCCAATTTGGAAACGCCCTTCTACTTGATTCCAACTTGGGCTTACGCGCCGGAGTGAATCGCGTTATAATTTATTTCAGTTGCAAGCGACAGGACATCGTATTCTCATCTTTTGCCAAATGACTCAATGCATGTCCATTTTGGGAGACTACTTCGAGTACCGACGTGAGCCGACATCATAATTTCCTTTTTGGCACTTCTATAGAACGGGGGGGGGGGCAGGGGCGGGGCCTAAAAAGCGCGCGCCTTTCACACGTCAAGCGCGCGATTATAGGCGACAAGTGCGCTGCAAACACGCAAGACCTTCTTTTCCCTTTTTAGGTGATGTTTTTGTGTTTCGGTTTTGTGTTTCGGCGATGATTCCTAACATTTATCACATTTCAGAAGTAGGAGGCCAATAACGTAATAGCAACAAAAGTGAAATAAGAGTCAATCACCCCTATTCAGAGTTGAAAAACAGCTCGGGAGAGGCAACAAAAAGCGCTGGAGACTAGTCTCTCGCTCTCTTCGGGCAAGGATCGGTATTGACAGCACCGTCCATTAGGTTGATGTGGCTAGGGAGCGCTTATCATTCATTCAGGTTTATCATTCGGCACTACTGCAGAAGTCGAGAACGCCCCCAACAGAACAGAGTAAACTAAGCACTTAGCCTAAGCAAAATGCCTAAGCCTAAGCACTAAGCACTAAGCAAAATACAAGTCTCTCTTAATCACAGTAGGTTACGACGGGGTGTTTTTCAACTGTTGGACCCATTTCGGGCTTCTCTCTCACTACCTCGCGCGCGCTGGGAAAAGTGGGCGTGGCCTCTACCCCGCGCCTATAAAAGGCGCTTCTCCTCGTGCCTCTGGTCAGTCTGGCCCTCTCCCTTCGGGGAAGAGGGTGGCGTGCTCTGTCCGTATTCCGGAAATTGCGCACTGACTTTTTTTAAAAGTTTGTAAAATCTTTTTGTTGGTTATTTCTGGTCGGTTGACCTTCGAAAACGAGCTCTCGAGCGAAAACGAGTAGTACTTAGGCTTAGTGCTTAGTGTTTTGCGCTTAGTGCTTAGTCCTTTGAGTAAATCGAGGGAGCTGTAATTCCAACCGTTAAACGAAGTAAAAAAAGTCGTATGACCAGGCGACACCGAGATCTATGATATACAGCGAGTTTTTCGTTGAGCTCATTTACATCCCATCTCGCCCTTTATATAGGTACCGCGGCGTACCGTGAGAGTGCGGGCGGACTTGCAGTAACCTGAAAAGTCGCACTGCACCGCGCTTTTTGAACCTTGTCATTAATCGATAATTACTAGGGTTTGGCGATAGATAAATACATTTATGTTTGTTGCGCGCAATAAATAGTCCACTCAATGAACTACCATCTCGTTCTAATCAGACCCCATGAATTGAGTTCACATTCTCACAGTCCTCACTTTCATTTTTGTGAATTTTTTCATCGGATTTTTTCGTCTGCCAAATCTTTGTTTTTTTTGTTGCCCACGCCTACTTCCGCGTTCATTTGACTCCCTAGACTATGGCACTACTTCTCGTTTCTAGGACCTGCACTCGATTGGTACATCGCGAAAAAAATTTAAAACGAAAAAAAACGAAAAGAGCGCCTTTTTTAAATGGGGGTGTGCATCCGTGTCTCCGTTGATATCATATCTGATAAGTTGTCTCATAATCAGAGTGGAAATATCTTCGTCTCGATGGTTCTACAAAACCTGACGAGAGAGGAGAGCTGCTGAAACAATTTAATGCACCTGGATCAGAATACTGGCTATTCATGTTGTCAACCAGGGCTGGAGGTATCCCTCCATCATATCCTCCCTTTCTGTTATTATCTTTTTGAGGTCTTGGATTGAATCTGCAGACGGCTGACACTGTGATAATTTTCGATTCTGATTGGAATCCACACCAGGATATGCAGGCTCAGGATCGAGCTCATCGAATCGGCCAGAAGAAGGAGGTATATGCCGTTTTTTTAAAATCTCTTTTTTTTCGCGACTCGCCTGGAGGGTTGATGAGGGAAGAGAAGTGAATCCCTGTCGTATGTATCACTTCTTGTCTACATTTGCATGGCCGTCAAAGTCTTCTTGTGATTCTCTCATTTTTTCGAAATGGCCTTTTTCGAATATGTGGTTTGAGTCGTCGAGAAAAAGGTGTATTTTTCAACGAGGAGTCAAGAGGACCATGAACCCCGGGTCACGGTCTGAAAAAGTTCGCTGCCATTGACTTTCATGTATAGATGCGAGTGTAGGT
Organism: Pristionchus exspectatus; assembly: GCA_911812115.1. Taxonomy (NCBI): domain Eukaryota; kingdom Metazoa; phylum Nematoda; class Chromadorea; order Rhabditida; family Neodiplogasteridae; genus Pristionchus; species Pristionchus exspectatus. Next base: position 460,552 of record OU461582.1, on the reverse strand, counting down.
GCGAGTGTGTAATTGTGATTACCTCGACTGCAAATGGCATATAAATACTATAGATATATATGGGGGGTCATCATCGCACGAAGGAAAAAGCTGGGAATTAATGTTACCCTACCAGGACGATTTAACCCCCCCCCCCTCCTTTTTATTTTCCCATTGGATAGAGTATGTTCGAATTAGTACTGATCGCACATTTAAAAAATGACAGAAAATCGTTAATAGCCCTACAATTCGGCTTGGAAAATCGGGGTTGTGCCGGGATTGATTATCAGGAAATCGCGCTCGATTCAAACCGGAATATGGGGAGACTGAATTCCATCGCTGTGAATGCATTAGCTGAAAGTGAGCAGTGATTAACGTAAACATGAAATCAGCTCAAATCGGATGGGTTAATAAAGTTTTTTTTTGATTTTATAAGGCGAACAAAACGAGCGAGAATGTTTTTAATATGCCGAAGCTTAAATAACATAATCATCCGGAATTGGGATGTTAGTAATTTCGATTCCTACCGCCCTCATTCACTTCCAAAATAATCTGAACTGAGGATCCTATCGAATCGATTTAAAAAAAAGAGATTAGAATTCAGTGAGAATTGTTTTATCCAAACTTGTCAAACAGTTTGAGAAGACAAATGTGACATTCGATTAGTCTTGGATATTTGATTCTTCATTCTTTCTCAGACACTTTTGATTCCCTCTGATTCGGAGTTGTTTGAAGATTCCTCAAGTCATAAGCTCCTTCAAAGTAGTATTGTCATGTAGGTGCGAGTGCTCCGTCTGATAACAGCTAATTCCGTGGAAGAGAAGATTCTAGCCGCTGCGAGATATAAACTGAACATCGATGAGAAGGTTATTCAAGCTGGAAAGTTTGATCAAAGATCGACTGGAGCCGAAAGGAGGCAGATGTTAGAACAGATTATTAGGTGAGTGATTGGGGGGGTGTGCGCTAGGAGAGAAAATGAATGAATTAATTTCAGTGCAGAGGGAGATGATGAAGAGGAAGATGATATTCCTGACGATGAAGCAATCAACACTTTAATTGCACGATCAGAGGAAGAGTTCAATACATTCCAATCGATGGATATAGATAGACGAAGAGAGGAAGCATCACAACTTCATCGGAAGCCAAGACTTGTCGAAGAAAATGAGATACCACCCGACATAACCAAGTATTTTTTTAAAATATATTTGATTGACGACTGATAACTAAACATAAACAAGTATTATGTGTTTATTTTTAATATATAAAATTGATAATTGGATGAATGTTGAGAGCATCAGAGGACTTTGCTGCAATGGAAAGAGCTGCTGCCGATGAGGAAGAGAGTGGAATGGGGGGATTCAAACATGAAGTGGCAGGAAGAAGGAAGAGGAAAGAGGTGAGGAGTCGCGAGAGTACTCATCGCCTCATCACTCTCCTAACGTTACAGCGCTAAATTTCTCTTATTGAAATCAATAACGTGATTTTAGTTAGCAGTTGGCCCTTTGCCGAGACCCTATTCCTATCTCCCGTCCTCCGATAGAAAGAGGGAGAAAGGCGATTGATGGGAAGAGACAAGGGGAGACTGGGGTAGATCAGTGCGCAGTCTCCCCAGTGAAATCATCAGTTCGAAATCCCCACCTTTTCCTGCCATGCGGGAAACTTTGGCACAAGGTCAATTCGCTGTATCTCGGTTCAGAGATGAGAAACAGGTATGGGGACTTCAGAATTCTGATACGGCTGTCGATAGCTACAACTCTGCGTTGTCTACTTAGTGACTCAAACTTTCATGTTACTCCTCCATTAATACGCAAAAAGAATGAGGCGAATATACGGCGGACAGGCGCGATTTTATCTCTCGCGCTTAATTTAGGCGCTCGGCTCCTGAACAGGCGGAATGGCCTGAATATGAGAACCCTACTCATCACCCTCAAAAACCACAAGCATAGGTGGCGACGACACTCTCCTGGCGATGGACCCATCGCCCACACCATTTAAAGGAGGCGTATCATGAACTTTTGAAATTCAAATGTAGCGACTCGCCGTATGCCGTGCCGAGTCTTGCAAGATTTTGGAAAATTGCCAAGGTTCTTTTGGCAAATTGCCAAGGAGTAGATCAGATTTTGTCGATGGGAAGAACCTGGGGGAACAAACAAAAAACCCTTCCTAGTCCATCAATAATGGGCGAGACAACGATGACCTTTCCACCTATCCTTCTTGATCTACCTTCCCTTCCTCCCAATTGGAGCTGCGTAAAATATTTGAATTTTTTCCCGGGGTTTTGCCTGTTCTTTCCTGATACTTTAGACGGGGATATCTCGTCCCAGAGTGGACGAACAACTTTCAAACTTCGGCCTTCTAAAGTCGTTCTGGATTCCAATCGGATCATGATCTCAAGAGCATGAACTAATTTTTCATGATACGCCTCCTTTAATGGTCCAAAATGGGTTGGTAGGTAGGTCATGGTGGGTCATGGCCAGGTAACATCCAAATCGGTTCTACAGTACCCCTAGTTACCGTATATGGCTACCACACCATAACCTAAAAACTCATTTTGCACCATGACCCCCATATACATGTGCAGGCGATGGAGCCATCGCACCGACGGTCTCCGTGGACACCTATGACCACAAGTCACAAACTTAGAGAGAATTGTAATTTTTGAACCATGCCAAACCCCTTGCATTCTGCTCGATTCTTACGCCAACGGCCTCATATACAGGTTGATTACTCAGCTGATTTGCTAAGTGACAAGGAGTGGCTGAAGTCAATCGATGAAGGAGAAGATGAAGATGGGGAAGATGATGACAGATCTAAGAGAATGAATAAGAATCATAGAGGGAAGAAGAAACGGTGGGTCAATATTGCTAAACCAGTGCTGCTCTGGCTGCTCATTGTCAGGGAGCACGGTCCCTTGGGAGCCGACATAGGGCGCCCAAAACGTAGCGCTTACTGCCTTGCACTACTACAGGAATTTGCACCGCGCAACGTTGAGAAAAAAGTGATAAAAAAGTGATCCACAGAAAAGCCGTGTCAAGACCGCTTTGTTTTTGAATTATTCGGATCCAAAAAAACCCTGACATTTTTCTGTCTAATATCGGCACCTCCGGAGGCCGTGAGGGTGGCTGATTTGACTGATAAGTATAGACGTTTTCTTTTTTGGTGTTATGAATTCTCATTTTCTCAGCAAGTGCTATTTAGGCCTCTAGGAAACAGTTCGGAACATCAGTTATGCCCGTAAACTCCTCTGTCAAATTTGCGAATTGGCAGAAATAATAATATGCGGAACGGTTTAATATTTTAAGATAGTTGCAGAGAATCGGAGGAGGATGAGGATGGAATTGTCCGAAAGAGAAAAAAAGCATCTCCCGAGATAGTAGATCATTTAAATCGAATGTATGATACAATGGTTAACTACCGAACACGAGAAGGATTGGAGTTGTGCGATGCGTTCATTCAACTTCCAACCAGAAGAGAATTACCCGAATATTATCAGGTGCGTTAAAATGCAAGTGCAGAGTTCAGAAAGATTTATAGACGATCTCCTACCCAATGGATTTCGCAAAGATCAGGAAAAAGATTGCATCTGGCAGATATTCGAATGCCCTTGAAATGGGTGAAGATGTTCAATTGCTCTGTGACAATGCGAAGGTACGTAATTAAAGTTACCCAGCGAATGGTACGAATTTTGATAATATAATGTAGATATACAACATGGAAGGGAGTGATATCTACAGCAACGCAATTTTAATCGAGACAATATGGAAGACAATTGTCGGAATAGAAATAAAGAAAGAAAAGAAAGAAGAGAAGATGGATATTGGCGATGAAAGAAGTCTTATGAGTGACGATCCGGTAGGTGACTATTTATTTACTATCCTAATTTATTGCATTGTGTAGGATACACCCAGCTCGTCTCTTCGTCTACGCCCGACTGGTAATAACAGGATGAACGATTCAGGCGAAGAAGACTGAGCCACCCTCCCAACAACTTCATTTTTATCCATTTTTTTCAGATGAGAAATAGGTTTGCATCGATGTTTGAAATTCCGGCTTGCGACCTTCGTTAGTTATATCGAGTTACACGTTACACGAATGAAACAAGAATAGTAGTGGATTAGTCCATACTTCCCCAACCTCTCCTCTTATTCAACCCCACTCGTGTGGAACGATATATCCTCGAGTGTACCCATTCCGCCTGCATTTATTTAAATCATATTTATCAGCTCACTCAGTGTTCTTTTCTTCAGTGTTTAAAGTAACTTATCTGTACAGAAACGATAATAAATAGTTCTATGATTGAGGGTGATGCACAGGATGGTGAGATATAGGTGAATGGATGACCTTCCTCCTGATTGACTCTATCGGTCCTTTAGCTCTCTCGATTACTGCATCTAGGAAGCGAGAAATGACCATCGCTTGACTACTTCCTGCTGATATATCCTTTCTGCAGTCTATGTTCACTTGAGGAGCACCAGAGAAAGAGAGTGATTGCTGTAAAAGATAACCTCGTCATTGAGCCTCATCATTTGTTGGGGTTTGGGTTCCGAAAACGGATGAGAACCGACACTTTTTTCACATCTGTTTTTCCCCGTTTGTTATGTTTAGAACACCCTGGACATTCGGGTTACCTAGCCGTGTGTACGGTAGATCACTTTGCGATCAATTTCAGACCATTTGGCAAACATGTGTCCCAAGGCAAAATAGTTGACCCACAGAACCGGATTACGGTAGGTTACGGTAGCCGATCAATTCAATCCGGTGACCTGTAGACACGATTCGCCACGGTACCAGGGGTGGTTAAGGGGTGACCCACAACACCTATTTTATCATGACCTATACATGGGGGTAGGGGGGGGATCCCATCCCCCTTCCACTCCTCTTGGGCACCTATGACGCAATTCATCATTTTTGCAAACTGAAACCGGCTATCTAGATCGTCAACGAGTTTAAGGAGGACCACGAGAAATTTCAAAATTTTCCTAAAATTCCGATTTCAGCTGCAATGGGACAACATGGACGGATCCGAGGAGAATGCGAGAGATAAGAGAGCGCAGAGAAAAAAAGTCGTCAGAGAAAAACTTTCGAAATGGCACACTATTTCGCGCGGAACAGTTAATAGGATTTAGTAAGCGAATTTTGATTTAACAATTAATATCTTTTTTGCATCTAGTAGGTATGCTCGAAACATTCGTGCGAAAGTAGTAACAGTAGTTAAACGTAGCAGAAAATGGTTGTCAGAGCTACTATTTTCGAAATTCACGGACAACCATTTCCCGGTTCTGCGCTTCCGGACAGATCAGACACCATTCATCACTCAAATCTAGATCCCGTCCTGTTTCGCCCCTCCCTAGAGCTTACAGTAATTTTTGGCAAGTCCCGGTTTCGAATTTCTTATATTTCCCGGCTCTGCTCTGACTATCCCATTTCTATCAAGTGCTTGCAGCAACAGTTTGCTCGAGTATTTATTTTTAATTAATTAATTAAGAATTTTAATAATTATCGTTTTATCTATTTAGTTTTATTAAATCATTTCAATTAGTAAAATTTAATTATATTTTTTATATTAATATGACACAGTTCATTCTGAAGTCTGCGCAAAAAGCATCCCTAAGCTGTGCGTGAACCTAAGCCTAAGAGACCTAAGCATTTTTTAGATGCATCGCCTGAGTTCATTGTGCAGCAGGGTTGCAAATTCGAAGGCGATGTCATCGCATCCTCTTCCATTCTTGCGATATCATCGCACTTTTGCGATGATTTCGCAAGAAGGGGAGAGGGTAGATCAGTGAGAGAGTGTGCGAAATGAAGAGAGCTCCGGCCTCTTCCCTCGATGCGATGTCATCGCAAGTGCGATTGCACCGCCATCGCCATCGAATCGGCATCCCTATTGCGCAGTATGCTTCCCCGGCATTAACAGGCTGCGGCTTCTCGCGCAATTCCCATGATATGATGATGATGACTTTGCATCTCCCAAAAAAATCGCTCGGGCCGGCTTAGGCTTAGGTAAAGAAGCCAGCTTAGGGATGCATTGCGCATCACTTCCATGCAAAAAAAAATATTTTAAAAAACACCATGAAATGAAAATAATATAATTAAATTATATTAATTAAAATGATTCAATAAACTAAATAAATAAAATAATAATTATTAAAATTATTAATTAATTATCTAATTAAAAATAAATACTCGAGCAAACTGTTGCTGCAAGCACCTGATAGAAATGGGACAGTCAGAGCAGAGCCGGGAAATATAAGAAATTCGGAACCGGAACTTGCCAAAAATTACTGTAAGCTCTAGGGAGGGGCGAAACAGGACGGGATCTAGATTTGAGTTAGGAGAGGGAGAGGGAAGCGGTGCCGATTTCGTGCCGGGCTGGGAGAGGGAGAGAGAGGGGCTATGCCGGCATCTGATGCAAATCGCCCGGCGTTCCTCCATTGTGCCGCGTGCCGATTTGTCAACCCTAGTGTGATTCTGCATCACCGTTCACGAACGGATCCGACAATGGAGAATGGTGAATGGAATCACACTAGGGTTGACAAATCGGCACGCGGCACAATGGAGGAACGCCGGGCGATTTGCATCAGATGCCGGCATAGCCCCTCTCTCTCCCTCTCCCAGCCCGGCACGAAATCGGCACCGCTTCCCTCTCCCTCTCCTATGCCGGCATCCTATGTACAGCGTTTCAGAATGTCATTCCCGCGGACATTGGGATTTGAATCTTTTACTGATGTATAGTGTTGTTCGTTCGAGCGTTATTCGCCGAGCGCTCGCTCGACGAGTGAGTGGAATGAAACCACTCGCGAGTGAATTGGCACTCGCGAGTGAAAATGAAGAAATCCACTTGCGAGTGCCAATTCACTCGCGAGTGGATTTGCATACACTCGCGAGTGAACTCTTCTCTCATTATTCATGCCCATAATTGAGTTATCGCTCTTCGAACAATGGGTGAGACGAGGGCGAAATCATTCGCGAGTGAAGAGAGAAGAAACCGCTCGCGAGTGACGAGTGACTCGAAATAACAACTCTACTGCTGTGCAAGGCGGCGGGAATTTTGAAAATCAATGGCAAAAGACATTAGGCGTGGTGGGAGTCGAACCAGCAACCTAGAGAGGATTAGACAGCCCTCTTACCGACTGAGCTAAGATAGCGAGGGCTGGCCATATCTCCTCCCAGATACTCATTGCTCTGCGCGCTATAGCATGCAAATGTCCCCTCTTGAAACGCCGTGCTATGCAACTTGACCCAAAGACTCTTCCCTTGTCTCTCCCTCCCCTCTCTCTATGCTGAGCCGCCCTCTCCAGCCCGGCACGAAATCGGCACGAGAGGGGAGAAAGAGGCCGATGCCAACATCGCGTAATTTGCATGTCGTTTGATGCCGGCCTGGGCCAATTAGAGCGCCTGGGAACACGGAATGCCGAGTTCCGAGGCTCTAAATAGGGAGGACTAAGCCGGAAAGTCCGTACCCAGGACCGGCGAATTTACTGTGATAGGTTTTCTGTCGTTTACCGCCCGGGAATTCAAATCCGCACGTTATTTTTGTTTTTAATTTATTATTCAATAACAGGAGGAAGCGGTTTTCCAAATTTAGGCATATTTTGAAGTTGAGGCTAAATAGAATGTACCCTGTAAATATAAACAAAATCCAGTGTCGCAAACATCGTCAATATCAAAGGTGAAAACAGTGAAATCAGTTTTAATCGACTAGAGACCGTATCAGAGGTTGCGGTTGCCTGATTCAGCAAGCGATACTTTAAACAATATCGTACGCATCTTCTAGAAAAAAAATGAACAAATTCCAGTGTAGGGACCACCACGTGATATGCAAATCACATATTCATGCCCCATGAAGTAGCTCATGTTGTTAACCAGGAGTATAGAATCATTTTTTGTGAGCAGACCACCCATGAAAAGTTAATAGTTTTCGAGAAAATCGCGACTTCATGAAAACATGATTTTCAAAAACGAGAGACAAAAATCTTTGAAACCTGCTAACTTCTGTTTTTGGAAAGGGCCGCGACTTTTGAAAGTTTCCAGTGATAGATTAAGGTTATGGGCACAACATATCCAAAAATTAGCCAATTCTATAGTCTCCCGCGTTTTTTATATGCGGTCAAAGATCAAACTCAAACTCAACCTTTGACGGTATGCAAATTTCGCGGGAGACTATAGAATTGGCTAATTTTTGGATATGATATGGCTGTAACCTAAGTCTATCACTGGGAAGTGTCAAAAGTCGCGGCCCTCTCCTTTGAACGAAATTATAGCGCTTAAAACAAATTATTTACATTTTGTGACGTCATTTTTGAGATTCTTTTGTTTATAACAAGCGCGGGAGACTATAAAATTTTCTAATTTTCACAGCAAAGTTTGCATGTTGTAACATGTTGTACTAAACACCTGTGAAATCAGAATCCGCGGCCTTTTCCTGCCCTTTGCATAAATTAACATCGCGCGAGCGCACAAATGTAAAAATGGATGGTGGTCCCTAATTCCAGTGTCGCAAACAATGTATTTAATCACTCAAAAATCGTCATACCGTAAATAATTTTGGACTATATCTAGGGAGGGCAGCAGCTAATTTTTAAAGGCATTAAATAAATAACCAGTTATGCTCGACCTATGCATTCGATAGTGCCGAATCATAATATAAAAATAAAAATTTGAAAAAATGAGCGAAAACAATAATAATGCTAATCACAAAAACAACGAACGAAAATGCTCACCTACCGTACTCTTTAGGATTCCTCGAGTTTGCGCTAGGGCACATTTAATATTTAGCATTTTCCATTTTGTATTTTATTGTAATTACTTAAAAATATATAAATATTTTATGATTGTGAACATGATCTGAGTGTCTAAAACATAAATCCGATCGATTTTGTATACAGAAATAACAGGAAAGCTATTATTATGCTTATATTAGTCAATCGTGCGTGCATGTGGATTCAACCCAAGGTTTCGGTATCTCCGATAGAGAATTTTCCCTACATCTACCAATGAGGAGGAGGGCTTGGGTATAAGTGAGTATATCAACGTGGTTTGGTTAAAGGGGGATAGGCATCAATCAAAGTTGGTGGGTCCCACCACGAAGAGCCTGAAACGTTGCAATCCTACTGTAAACTGCCCAAACTCTACGCACTTGTCATAGTGACTCTGGGCAAAAAGATCACCATGGCTCGTAGCCTAGTGGTTGTGCTTTTGCCTAGCTATCCAACAACCGCTGGTTCGACTCCCGCCGAGCGCAATCCTCACTATTGCCGCTATTTTCGACTACCAATCCATTAAAATCAATACGAGAATACAGTACCCCAAATATTGCCTGAAATATCAATGAACTTTAAAATTCCCTAGTGAGCTTTAGATGCATTTCTAGAACTTCGGATAAAGTGATCTCTGATCGGGTAGCCATTCTCTATCATTCCACGTTACCAGTTTATGCACAAAAATATTGATGCCTATCCCCCTTTAAGGGGGAAGGTCTAGTATCGGAAGGGGAGAGCGAAAACATCGGAAAATCGCGGGCGTGGGGAGAACTCAGGACAATCAAGCGAAGGTTTGGGTACATCCGGCAGAAAATTAAGGCGATAGCTGGCAACGGAGGGACGGGGGAGGTTATAGGCGATGATTTCAGAGCGGTTTGGTAGAGGGGGAAGCCCAACCATAGCGAGGGGAGCTCGACAAAAACGGAAAATCGCGTGTACGTGCGAATTCGCGACAAACAAATCAAGGTTTCGGTACCTCCGGCAGAGAAATTCCGGGAAAGGAAGTAAGGGGGGGGGATGAGGGAGGACCCAGGCGATGATTTCAGAGTGGTTTCTTAGAGGGGGAAGGCCAAATATAGAACGGGAAAGTGAAAACGAATAAAAATAAAAAGCCAAAATTTTTTTTTAAGGGAATTAGCAAAGACTAAGTCGCGTATGCGATAGTTGTGAGCTGTGAAAGTTATTTGATAGCGAGAAAATAGTAATAAAATTCAAAAATGGTCAATAAATAAATAATTTGAAGAAGACTAAAAAATAAAATCAATATTCGATTCGCTCGAAAAAAAAGTTGCTAGCATACTGTATCGCGTTTCGCATCGGGAACATACGCTGCCCTCCCTAACTATATCCCTAACTCAATGAGTGAATTTTTTTCGCCGGTTTTAATAGACTTTCCGGCTTAGTCCTCCCTAATTTTTCTTACACATAAAAATAGAGGGAATTTTTAAAATGTTTTAGAATTTCATCAAGTTCCTGGCGGTAATTTTTATGGTGGGTTTAGTACCGAAAATTCATCACATATCGTGAGTATCAGCGTTCATTGCATGAATCTGCATCGTATTTGTATGTTTCTTTCTCTCCTATGGCATTTAGTGAAAAAAATCTAGATTCTGATTTAGGGGCCACCATCGATTATGCAAATCATAGAATCATGGCCCATTTACTATATCAGTATACTAAACAGTTGTATAGAATCATTTTTTTGTGAAGGGAAAACCTACTTTAAAACGCGTTCTCTGTAAGAACGGGAGGGGTGTGGCACAAGGCTTCAAAATGCTCCGATCGAGCTGAATTTTTTTTTGGGAACTTCCCAGGGGTCAGGTACACTTCTGGCAAAATTTCATGTTGATCCATGCGTTTCATCCATGAAAAATAAATTTCAGCTTTGACCCTCATGTGATATACCATTCGATAGAGCATCAAAAGGTAAGTCTAAACCTCACTTTTGAGCCCGTTTGGACTAAATGTGTTCGAGAAAAAGTCGAAAAACACCATTTTTCGAAGGTTTTTGACTTGTTAAAAATCAAAGATCGAATTTAATCTTTTAGTCTTTGTGTTCATTGGATTCCTCGTTGAATTCTGCATATGTCAGAATTTTTGAACATGCCAATATCGGAGCTCATTGTTGTCATGGACGCCATTTTGTAGAGCGCGATCAGCCATTCCGGCAATGATGCGCGTCTGTGAATGATTCTTTTTCCGGACTCTCCGACGCCGGTTCGAATCCGCCTCCCTGTATGAGTGTTTTGCCGCATTTTTAGACTCTATTTCCCCATTTCTCGTCATGGTTATTAACATGCCTTACTGTTGAGAGCATTGTGAAACTTTTAAT
>OU461582.1:364253-448982 GCA_911812115.1 Pristionchus exspectatus | reverse complement strand
ATTCCTCTCCAGGATCGTCCGTCCACTCCGTTCTTCCTCGGCATCGCTGACATGCACGCAATCTCACTCGGACCCGTGCCAGTGGATAAAGTGAGATCCATTTTCACTTCGTTTTAAGCAGAGTTGGCCATCGACGAGGTCTCTCACTTTTGCATACTCGCGCTTTCTCTGCGTCTCTCGCTGAGCTCCTTTGGGACACTGATTTAATCGATAGCGATATTTGAAGATTTGTGTTTCACGACCTGTATGTAAGCCCTGTCAGTGGTGTAATGCCAATGTATGGTTGCTTTTCATTCTAAAATAAGTTATCTTGTGTGTGGAGATGAATATTGTTGCGTTCAGATAATAGAGCTCTAAATATGAATCACCTGATTCTTTACTTCTTACACTCTCGCCCGATCGAGTTGTAAGAGAATGGCGACATGTGCCACGCGCACATTTTGGGTTTCACACATTCTATGAGTTATCAAACCGCGGTAACTGGAAGATCGATGTTCGCTATCCCATTCTAAGAAATTTTTTTTCGAGAACTATTATCTTGCTAATTTCCTATCTGATTTTTGATCTCTCTAACCACCTACCGTATCCCTCTATTCTCTCAGCTCCGTAACGATGTCTTCCACATGGCGGCCTCTCTGATCGCAGCGGGCATCGATCCATCGACTACCGTACTCTTCCGAATGTCAACCATACCCGAGGTATATGGTAGGCGAGTGTTGACAGATTACGAAGATAATTGAGGCGTGGGAGGTAATTTTATTTCAAAATGTACTCATTTTGGAATGTAGGGTTTTTTTTGAGTTTCACGATGATCGTATATTGACAGAGAATCATTTTAGAGTATTAGTTCCTGTTCTGTAGCCCAAACAACAATTAAAGATGCATTACTCTTTTGCTAGGCTCCTCCCGAAATCTCCAATGATTTCCACTATCAGATCTCCCAACTAAGCTGGATTCTCGGGTCGCTTCAGACGGTGTCCAAACTGAACAGACTACCGCAGTACAAGGATAAGTCGGGAAGGTGAGCGTGGCTGAGTTAATTTAGTTAAGACAAGTTACCCTGTCGAATCGAAATTAGAGCGGAAAAACGTAAAGATACATTAAAAAGTTTTAGGAATTTTCGCGGTGTGAAAGGTGAGTGACTGGTAGCATTAGAGCTTCAGCGTTGCCTCTTATTAGATGCATTTTCTGCTTCCCAATTGGAGACGAGGACTGTATCTAAAAATACAAATAATTTTTACAGAGTGCACATTCACATTTTTCTTCCCTGAAATCTTGGTTCCCTTCTGTTTCATGACTGCATAATAATTGTCTAATTACACGAATCACATCTCCAGATTCGCCCCTTCGGTTACCTCTGCTTCATTTGCCCACATTAGTATTCCTGATAACACGAAACGCGGGTATCTCCGATAATATCAGTTTATCATTCGCAGATTCGCCCGTTCGGGAGTGCCACTCGGGCTGCTGTCGTATCCCGTGCTGCAGGCTGCAGATGTGCTGGCGTTCAGGTGAGAAGTTTTAGTTTTTCAAAAACCATTGTTTCTACGCTTTGGCATGTTCAGTGGGGTGCTGGCGATCATGCGGGTGCGATATTTGGTATGTGAAATATGCTTGCACTCAAATCGAGACAATCGTGTGCCCGGTAGTTATGAGGGCAAGGTGAAGCAGGAATGTTGAAAGTGCTGAAGTTGAATGTACGAGCATGAGAGCTAAGTCTATTGAGGAACTGTACACGTTCGTGCTTACGATGAGATGGTGAAACATATTCTTCTTCTTCTTTTTTTTATTTTCAAATCATGATAATTGCAGGGCGACGCACGTCCCCGTGGGCGCCGATCAATCACAGCACATGAACCTGCTTACTGATCTCGCCCTCTCTGCGAATAGTGCATGGATGGAGGACTTGTTCCCTATTCCCAAAGCGGTTAGCGAAGTTTTTAAGGATACATGTTCTAGAAAAGACAGTGGAAAATGCGCTAGTTAGTGACAACCGTAGTAAATACGAGAATAGTGCATGGATGGTGGATATGTTCCCCATACCCAAAGCGGTTTTTTGAAGCAGCCTTCGACGATTAATTAGCAATCAAAAAATCTACATGATATTGTGCTAAGTGTGAAGCAAGAATGGTGCGGGTGATCAGATTTCGAATAACACTTTTTTATTCTACCATTTTTTTTAAATTGCTCTATTTTTGGTTACGCGAAATTTTGTTACAATTGTGCTGGTCACGGGTTGTACTATTTTTTCGCACTGATGATATTACTGAACAACTGAGAGATCAAAGATCAATCCTCCTTCTTCTTTCAGTTGATCTCCCCTCACGCGCGCATCAAATCGCTGCGTGCGCCCCAGCAGAAGATGAGTAAGAGCGACAGCAGTGAGAGGTGAGGGCGATGATCTTTGATCTTTGGTCCTTGATCTTTATACTTTGTACTCTGCGACCATAGTTGGTTTGAAATGCGCAGAGTGTTACTGTTAAAAATACCCAGGAGAAACCGATTTCGCTGCAACTCGGATTGGTGTTTCAAAGGTGGATCTAGTTCCACTGTGTTTGGCCATTTCGGTATCAGGTTTCCAGGTAGCGCTAAAATAATATAAACATAGTGGATGATCAACATTCAATCGTTGATCTTTGATCTCCCATATTCTTCCATTCAGAGGTCGCATCAACCTAACGGACGACGTGGATTCGATTGCGGACAAGTGCAGGAAGGCTCAGTCTGATGCAGAGCCGGGAATCAAATACGATCCGGGAAGAAGAACGGCCGTTGCCAATCTGGTGAGGGAGGGTACGGTAGGGTAAGGTGTTGATCGTTTATCAATTGATCAATTTGTTTACGGTATTTCTTCGCAGAGCAAGTTGTTGAATGACAGTACTGGAAATGCTTTGGATTCGGGTAATTCTTTGAGTGGGTACGGTAGGATATTGGAGTATCAAATTGAAAAGAAAGTTACTGTACTACTTCGCAGATCGATCTCCTTGCGGCAGTGCGAGACACGACACCGGAGGAGCTTGTGAAGTCGGCCGAGGGGTGGGATATCGTGCAGTTGAAGGTATTCGTTTATTTTGTTTTTCATCTCAACATCGATGTATTATTGAATCCCCTAATATGGTCTGTCTATTATTAGAAGGGCGAAGCAGGAATAGTGCGGGGAGGGATGGGATATTGTTCAGTTGAAGGTATTCTTTTATTGATTGGGCTATTTAGTTTAAGATGTTTGATCACGAGTAACATGACTTTATTGAATTCCCAAATAAGCTCTTCCCATTAATAGAAGGAAGCAGCGGGAATCGTGCGCGTGCATTACCAAAAAATGTCGAAGCGACAAATTAATGTGTGTGATTACCGTAATCCTACCGTAGGAAGCACTGGCGGCCGAGACGGAAGTATTGATCGGTCCGATCCGACAGCGATACGAAACCATCACCAAGGATCCCCAAGAGGTACGGTAGGAGAGAGGGTATCGATTTATTCAATACTTCTGGGATGCCTTTGCCATCCTAGCGGAAGCACAGTGTTTTTGCTTTATCGATAGCGTATTAGAATAATGGTCGGGCAATGTTCCAAGATTACGGAAATCTATTCCAGGTCTACCGTATCCTGGAGACGAATGAGGAGAGGGCGCGAACTACCGTATCCGACACGATGAAGATCGTATTGAAGGCCGTCGGATTCCGATGAGATTACGATTAGATGTTAGGCGTATAAATTAGGTGTTACAATTTTTTGTTGTTGTATTGTCAGTTGTGCAAGTTTATTGTTGAATTTCAGCGGAAATAAATTCCATTTTATATGAAATGTTAATTATAACACTTTCACAAATTGTTCAGATAAATGAGTTTGCGTATCAGAATAGCCTCCCTTTTCGTATCGGAATAGCCTCGCGAAGATTATGAATTCGACGAAGCAGTGTGACCGAGAAAGGTATGAAGGAGGACTACGAGAAAACTCGGCCATAAACCAGAAAAAAAAGAAAATATTAAGTTTCGAAAGGAAATATCTTCAATTGGAATGAATTGTTTTAAGGGTCCTAGATGGAGCTAATTATTAAATTAATTTGGAAAAGTGCTTTGAAACATGATAAATAGTTGGAAAACTAAATCGGGGAAAAACTGACTTAGCGATCGGAATTGATTACTGTAAGGAAAACGTTTGCTCCAATCACGGTATCGTGCATTTATTGATTTTTCCTTTTTCATGTTACAATTGCCAGTTCGATGTTAGTTCTTGAAATTTTGCGCGATAGTTTCAATGTTGTCTTATTTTGGTATTCTGATTTTCGAATTCTCGAATTCGATTTTCGAATTCAGAATACGAAAATATATTTCGAAAACTTTCGAAAGTGGCGTCTTTGCTCTTTTATCGATTATTGCGTCGGGTTTCTCGCTATTACTAGTTTAGATTTATGTTAGGGAGCGTTAGGGCAAGCAGATCACTCAATGTTATACGTTTTGAACACGATTGAAGCTCAAAATCGCTGTATTTGGAAGAAATTGAGCCGAACCCTGTTTGTGTTATCGTTCGCTTGTTTTTTTTTTGTCCTCGCCTCATACTAGTTCATTATTAGTTTACTTACTACGTTTAAGTTAATCTTTCGATAATATACGATCATTTACCGCCAAAAACGATTTTATTCGAACTTCACTTGCACCACATTTCTTGCTTGCAATTTCATTGCCCGCGATTTTCGTAATCCCGTTCCTCATATTTACACGTCTATATTGGTTGCAGTGACTGAATTCCTCTAATTAAGGGCAACCGCAAGCGTGTCCGCATGTGGCAATACAGACAGCTGCCTGACGGTCACCTAGACCAAGGTAAGTATTTAGTTAATTATTTGACCATAGGATCTAAGTATAAGGTTGTGGCTTCTTGCGTGAGTATAAAAAGTATATAGTAATTTAAGTTGAATACAGTGAATGACAGTGAAGCTGTAGTTACGTGTGCCACTATCACTCTTGATGAAAAACAATTGAAAAATCTAAGGGAATAATAATATTAATTGTTTCGCAGACGACGTCGAGAAATCGGTGATCGTCAAGGACGATGAAGAGTTCAAGATCAAGGTGAGAGGAGGGGGGGGGGTTCGAAATGCGGGTCGCCGTCTCTTCATTTCACACACTCTCTCGCCTCTTTGACCGGTGAGAGAGCATGTGGAATGAGGAGACAATAACCCGTATTGCGAGCTCTAGGGGGGGGGGATTCGAAGGGATTTTGTGATTTGTTTTTGGTTGTTCGGCAGAGACGGATTCACCGACCGGGAAGTGCTGCTGTGATTATAATATTTGCCTGCAACCCGATTGTTACTGGGCTGATATTTTCATATTTTCTAAATTAATTACTGTAATTAATCACACTCGCAGGCAGCGAAGGGCGACGAGGAAGAGAACGACGATGAGTACGAAGACTACGCAAACGGAGGAGTGAGTGGGCTATTAAGGGGGACGGGCGAAACGGGAATGTGACTAGATACTTGCAGATTCTTCAAATTTGATTGCTTTGGAACAATTGGCTCTAAAAAATATTCGAGCCCCGCTTCATTTGGGGTTCATCGCATTCTTGTATCGACCCGTTCATGACATTTTCTCTATTTTGACAAGTTGTATACTATTTGATTGCGTCTTTTACGGAGAAGTATTATTATGTTTAATTTAAAAATATTAAACAAAATTCCTTGCAGATTCCCGTGGCGGCGCTGATTCCGGCGTCATCCGAAGCGACGCTGCAGCACGGAGTTAAACCGGTGAGGAAGGGTTTCAAGTAGAGATGGCTTAGCAAGAAATGGGTTCTTTATTCTCTCATATGCCAGAGTTGTGAGAGAGAGTATGCGAAATGAGGAGAGTCATTTCTCGCGAAGCCATCCCTAGTTTCAAGGAAAATGGGAGGAGAATATAGGGTTTCGATGATTTGTTGGGATAGTAAAGTATTCGCATGTAATGTTGAGGGGCTGGTGCGTATAATGTTCATGGCGGCGAGAGAGTGTGTGAAATGAAGATACGGTTACTCGTATTTCGAACTTTCCTATCGATCTCACCAGTGATCGCGTGTCCATTGCAGGTCTCCTCTCTTGCGATAGACGGTCAGGGCGCCCGAATCGTCTCCGGTGGTCAGGACTTCAAGGTGAACATCTACACCTTCGAGAAGATGGATCACGGACTGACGCCCGATCGACAGCTGACTCCTTGCGACAGGTACGGTAACGATAGGGGGGAACGGGAGCATTATTGATCGTACGAACTGGTGGGCTTCAATCTACTAGATAGTAGGATGCTCTGCAAGCAAGGGTTGAATGAACAAGCGAGAAAATAGCTTTCTATTTTTCGGCCCTGAAGTAAAGGAGTGCCGAGTATAATTTATCCAATTCCAGTCACGTGATCCTCTCCCTCGCCTTCAATGCCGACGGCGAGTCGCTGGCTGTTGGATCAGGCGACGCGCGGATTCGTCTGCTCGATAGGAAGGGCAGCCAGTGGGCGGAGACCACGAGGTGAGGGCAGAGCGTGAGCTAGGCGCGCCGGGTTAGAAAAAGTGTGTGTGTGTGGTGTGAG
This sequence comes from Pristionchus exspectatus, assembly GCA_911812115.1. NCBI lineage: Eukaryota > Metazoa > Nematoda > Chromadorea > Rhabditida > Neodiplogasteridae > Pristionchus > Pristionchus exspectatus. The sequence goes on along the minus strand of OU461582.1, from coordinate 442,431 downwards.
CAGATCAGGGGATTCAATTCTCGGTAGGTTTTTGTTGAAAATATCGACCATAACATCATTAGGTGGGAAAGATTGATGACGATTTTAGAAGAGGTATGAAGCGGAAATATTGCTGGTCTTTAATCCGATCAATAATCGAATCAATCAACTCCATTATTCCGTTGCAGGGGCGATCAATACCTCGCGGATCTGGCGCACACGAAGGGCCACACCGCCGCCATCAACTGCATCGTGTGGAACCCGCTGGTGAAGACCGAGTTCCTCTCCGCCTCCGATGATGGGTACGGTAGGGGGTACGGTAGGAATTGAGAGTGCGGCAAATGATGGGTACGGTAGGCAAGCGAGGAGATACGGTAGCAGAGGGCGAGACTCATAGCAGGATTACGGTAGACTGCAAATCAATTCACAAAATAGGAATAGCTGTGGCTGAAACACATTTCGTGCCCGCCTCCTATGCTGGCTGTATTTCCTCCTCTGATTATCGATAGAAAGTTAAAAAAAAAGCGATAAATAAGTTATTGATCGCAGATCGCTTCGATTGTGGAGCACGGATGACTTCAAGGTCATCACGAAGTGCATCAACACGCATCAGAAAGTGAGTTTGACAACGCATTTTTTCCATTTTTTTGGAGATTTAATTGGAAATAAAAAAAGTTTTTAGGCTATGGGGTACAGGGCTAAACTTTGATCATAAATCAACTGGGAATAGGCAGTCCTGTGTTGCAGCGTGTCCATAGGGCACGACTAGCCTCCTTTCGTTCGATTTACAAATGATAACAGAATTACTAGAAAACCACAAGATGTTTGCTATTCTTCTCGATAATTTTATTTATTCCTCGACTAGTGCAATACATGCAATCGAATTATCCAGCTCTTTCATCATACTATAGACATGTTGCAACCGAGGAGTGACTGGTTGATAGGAGCATCGCTCTGAATGCTCTTGGCGTATTTTTAAAACTAATTTATTGTCGTCATAATTAAGATATTAGATAATATTTGTCTAATTGTAGGTAATAAAGACGAAGAACGCGAACGGGAAGCGTGCCGCGCCACAGAGCTGCGCCTACTCGCCCGATGGAAAGTGAGTTGAGGGGGCTGACATTGAGGGGCTCGAAAAGTGAAGTAAGAGTAAATATGCGATTCAGTTGAATTCTTCCGATAGAAAGTGAGTTAACATGCTATTTTGATAAGCTGATAGGGTAGGTAGAGCAAAAACAGAGCTGCGCCTACTCGCCCGATGGAAAGTGAGTTGAGGGGACTGAAAATGAGGAGATATCATTTGCTAGACGATAGATTACTTTTGAGGGAATGCGCTTGAATGAATGCGTGTTAGTGTAGCGAAAGTTGGTGTGTTTACGGGACTAATTAAAAATGGCCAACTCGGGGTTCAATGATGGAACTTGATCACTGAAGCACTAGATTTTGAATCTTATCCATTGATCCTTTCGTCGAATAATCACTCTCGATTAAGGCTGATCGTGTGCTGCTGAAAATGGTGGAAGTAAGCAATAGTATAACAATAACATAGCTAGTCGTTCCCGGGTTTCTAGTTTACCACATGAAGAGACAATTATTAGGTCACGGATCACACTCACGAATGCTTGTTTAGTCTCAATTTCCCCCTATTCGAAGATTGTTTTGACCATCTTACTTTCCTTTTGTCCATCGCTTCTCTGACTGACGAGAGAGAATTGCAAAATGAGAGAGTCAGACGATAGTTTCCCGATTCAGACTGATCGTGTGCGGCTGCGACGACGGAAGCATTCAGGCGTGGAAGCACGGCAAGCTGTTTGTAAGTTTGAATTTTAAATATTTCATTGCTACGAAATAATTTTTATTGTAAATATTTTTGAGATATAGTTTGTGAATAAGCTAACTGTTATCTGCACTTTTTTCACAATCGGTTTCAAGTTTCACTTTATCGTCTTATGCTCGCGTATTCCTTGATCCTCAATTATGCGTTGTTTTCCACTGCAGTATTATAATAACATAGAAATTATGCGAGGATTGTTCATAATCATCAACCATTTCGATTGATCTTTGATCTCTCTAATCTCTCCCCATCTTGCAGGTGAACACATCGTATCTCGTGCGCAAGGCCCACTCGGCGCCCATCACTTGCGTCGTTGTGGCTCCCGACGGGAAAAAGATTCTGTCGAGAGGTACGGTAAGAAAGGAGGCGGAGTCGAGGGGTACGGTAGTCAGAGTGCGGAGTTAGGTCCGGGTTGAGAGACCTTCCTGATGTGGCTCTGAATGATCATCGGCCAGCACTGGAGTCCAGCGAGATTGAGGGACCAGTGTTATGATACATAAGGGAATTTTGGTTTCTAACAATGAAATGGAGATACATGGTCCAGACAACAACGGAAAACAATAAGAAGTGCCCTTGTTGCAGCACTGGACGATACGCTGAAGCTGTGGAGTCTGACGGACAACAGGACGCCCGTGCGGATGAAGGGCAACCTCGAGTGCGGATTCAGAGGGTCAGGGATCGATTTCGATTATTTTGTTACTTTAATTCATTGGTTAAATGGAAATGTGTCCCATTTATCGAGAATTCATGCACTAACTAGGAGTCACGCGAGGATTTTTTTCGTGAATTGAAACAACTGAAACTTGGCAAATTCTGTGCTGATATGCGTTACAATGAAGCGTGAAGTTGCCGGCATGATTTAGGATCGTAAATGTTAATATTAATTTAATTTCAGAACAGATTGCGGCTTCTCGCCCAGAGGCGAGATGGTCTACACGGGCACATCCGCTCCGTCCGCCGAGGTTGGAATTATTTTATTATTTCAATTATTTTTAATTATTTAGTAAATAGTTATTCGATGTCAAGTTAGCAATACGGAGAGGCTAATGCAATTAATACGATACAATGTTTTTTTCAAAAATTCTTCACGAAAGAAACATTGATCCTACAACGAATGGGTGAAGCAGAAGAGTGCGCTGATTGTTGATCAATTAGTTATGTAATATCGGCTAAACCTTATACTTAAACTACAGATCGAGGGCAAGTTGCTCTTCCTGAACGCGGAGACGTTCGAGCCGATGTACCAGATCGTCTACCCAGGAGTGGTAAGTTGATCTTTGATCTTTAAAGCAACAAAGACTGGTTTTACTTTTTAACGGTGCAAGCTCTCGAGGAATCAATGTTCCCAAATGCAACTCTGTTTTTGGGTTGAATGTGAAATACGAAGTTTAGTTCTTATTTTTCTTTTCCTTTCCGTGGACACGATTAGGTTACGGACTAGGGTTCGTGCTTTGAGCACAGCGTGAAGCAAGAAATTGATTGGGTAGAATTATTTAAAAACTACAGTTAATTGGCGGTTGCAATAACTAAATTCAATGTCTTTCAAAAATGGCGATATATCGCCTATTTCTTGTAAAACGTGTGAAGCAACGGAAATGAATGAAGGAATGAAATTGCAGAGCTGCATTCGCATTGCGTGGCACGCGCGTCTCAATCAGATCGCTGTCGGCCTCTCCGATGGAACCGTGAGGTGAGAGGATTAGCCTATCCTGATTCGTGATAAAAATTCGGTTTGCGTAGTATTAATTTTTTTTAACATCCAAGCTCACCAGTGGGAAGAAGATCAATCGATAATCATCTTCTTTCATGTCAGGATGTACTACGATCAACACCTATCGCACGCGGGGGTGATGCAGTGTGTGACCAAGCCGAGGAAGAGACAGCGACAGAATGAGGTACGGCGGGGGTACGGTAGTTAGGATGTACGGTAACGTCATCGGTTGGAAAAAGACAGAAAGGGGTGAGGGAGAGGGAAGGGCGTTCGGTAGGAATGAGCACTGTGTAGAGGATGTTAGAAAATGATGTCCCAGATACCATTCAGATTAGAGTTTCGGTAAGTAATCAAAGGGATCGATGCTTCAGTTTACACAATATTCCGTACGGTCCGTTCACAATGAGTCATATAGAGCTAAAACAATTGGAACACTGTTCGGAACACCCATTGCATATCAGAATTAACTAATCAGACAATTTTCGAACTACTGCAACCACTGTTGTTGAATAAGTGATATTATATTTTTATTATTACTGAAAAAACGTGGATACAATTGAAAATTATGAATATGAGTAATTCATAATTGATCGTACATTATGAGTATGAGTAGTTAATCATTGCTTTGTTCAGGTGCTCCGAGAGGAGTTGATCCTGTCCCCGCTCACTCTACACATGTTCCAACCGCGCGGTGACAACCCCGACGAGCAAGAGGTCACCGAGTGGAGGATCAGGAAGTACCTCAGAATGTGGTAGGTCCTTTTTATTTTTTTATTTTTTTTTAGCAACGAAATATTTTTTAAATATAATTTTCTGACCTTCGACTTGTTTATGATCTTTGATCTTTCAGTGACAAGCAGCAGCGGCCGAACTTCAAGAAGCCTGCAGAGATGCCACTCGACGACAAGAGTTGCGGAGGAAGAGGTGAGTGGAGGGGATAAAGGAGGGGGGGGGGTCTATAGATAGGATCCCGCCCTGGCGATTGATATGACATGATCGAGGATGTTTTTGTTCAAATTTTTGAAATAGGTGATGGGGAGGAGGAAGGGGTTGATAGGATCACCCGGGGCGATTTGTTCGGTATTTTATTCGCTGTTGTTGGCAAACAAATTGTTTAGAAATAGGAGGGAAGTGTGAGTGGGCCAGCAGGTGGATTGGTGCAACATGGAGTGATCAATTAGAGCGCAGTGAGCTTTTTTCTTCAATAGTTCGCTGCTTGATCGTTTTTATCAATATATTCGTAAAAGGAAACAGTGAGAATTGATGGGTGTACCACAAGTGAAATTGGGGTAGCATAAAGTATTCATCTGTTGTGAATTGTTATATATCCAATTGACCTTGGGCTTCGCAGTTTTATAATGATGCTATTATTCACTACTTGTGCAAAAAAACGTCGAATGATACTTTGTGACATCACTGCTGTCGAAAAAATAAACTTTCGTCATTGCTCCCTAATTGATAGCGGCCTATACATTCGAGTGATCTGCCTATTGTTGGCCATTCTTTTTTCCGTTCCACCCGTTTCCCATCGATTCCGATTCATAGCTGAGCGCCGATTTCCTTGGGGAACTTTGAGGTGGTGGTGACCCGTTAAAGTAGGGAAAAATTTCGTATTTTTTACGCAACCCGTTGATTTTGAAGAAAAATAGGCGAAAATTGGTCCAAAAAGGGAGGTGACCCGTTCTTATGAAGCCGTTTTTGAACTCAAAGGAGCACCCTGGCTCATGTATGTTCCGATTGCAGTGAAGACGTCGGGCGGCACCCTGCACTCGTACATCGCACAACAGCTGGGCAAGGAGAAGAATCAGGCATTCCTCGCCGACACTGACGTCAGAGCAAGCATTCTGAAACATGCGGAAGCGGTGAGATTGATTGATTGATTGGTTGATGGGGATACGGTAGATAGGAGGAAGCGGTGAAAATATTGATTGACTGATTGTTTGGTTGGGGGATACGGTAGATGCGTCTGTTAGGATCAAACACAAGGAATCGGTTGGCTGTATAATTGATTTATTGATTGACTCGGAAAAGAAATACGGTAGTGCAGTTGCCGAGTCTTTTGGTTCCTGAAGTGCAAGGGTTTTTCGAAGCAGAAATGATCTCGGGATCTGTGAGACAGAATAATCGATAGAAAAATGGTTGATGGGAAATAGAAACTGTTTTTTTCGAGTCACTTTTCACGATTTGTAAGGAATTATATAATGAATTTCAGGCCGAGAAGGATCCGCAGTTCATCAATAAGGCGTACATGAAGAACCAGCCGAAGCCCATCTTCCAGGTGAGAACAATATTCACCATCATTCATAAGCGAGTTGGCGCAAGCATAGCACGGCAATGCTTGCATCATCAGAGCCTCAACTCCTGCGCATGTTTGAATCAGATTTGAGGGCTTTACAATTAGCGTTTCGGCACTAGGTGAATAGCGCCATCATGGCTAACTCAAGTACAAAATTTCAAATTGGGGACAATGTAACAAGCATTTCCGCTTTCGAAAACAAATAATGAAAATATTCATAATCTGGCATTTGCATTGCCCAATGACCGCTTCATTAACATTTATTTTTGGCAAGACTAATAATAAAAATATTCATAATATGACCTCATTGCCAATTAATCCTTGTAGGAGAAGTCGACAGCGCCCGAAGAGGAAGAATCGGATGAGGAACTCGAGCCAGTGTACAAGATGCCCCGAGGACAGTTCAGTTCCTAATCCACCCCCGATTACAGTAACCCACATTTTATCGATCGATTAACCATTCCTAGGGTAGTTGTATCCCAAATTTTGCTCGAATTTTGTTTCATAATTTTGGAGATTCGTTGCCCTATTGTTGCTGATGAGAAGAAGTATTGGAAAAGTGAAAACGCTTTTAAGTTCTCATTGGATGTTTTATCCTTGTTCCCTCTTGAATGTTATTGATTTGGAGGATAAATCAGTGCGAGTTCATCTCTACTTGGGAACTTGCAATAGTCACAGAACGGGCAGTGTTCGCTAGTGCGATTATCACGATTATCATGCCACACAGTAAGGGGAAAATGCAGTGAATCACAATACAAATGAATCACTGCAAAAAAAAGGGAAAGGGAATGCATTAATACTTCCTAGATAAGCGGACGGGTGTTTCGGTCCTTGGGTCGTAGACACCCGACCCGCCCCACAGTGAGTGGACCTCATCAGTACGATGTTCACTGTGAGTGGGGAACAAAAGGATAGATATTGTAATGATAAAGACGTCGTTTTTTTACTAGCGCAGCAAGTTAAGGCAACCTCGAAACACTCCGATTTCTCCATGAGCAAATTAATTTCTACCGGTCTAGTCATTTGCAATGCGTTACACGAGATTGTGTCGAACACACGGGCAACATAATAAGACTCTATTGTTCCTCGTTATTGTTTTGCCTAGAATTGCTGATTACATTTCAGTAGGAAAATTAATTATGAGCTGGGTGAGAAGGATGAGTACATTGAAAGAAAGAGCAAATGAAATGGGAGAGGTGGCAGTCGGGGGCATAGCTCAGTGGTAGAGCGCTCGCTTAGCATGCGAGAGGGCTGGGGTTCAATTCCCCATGCCTCCAGAACGTTTTTGCATTCCCATAAATTTTTTTATTTCACTTTGCCATTTGGTTTAGAAGGTTTTGCGGGAGTCTGCGAGTTGTGGCCCTTGGTTGAATCGAGGATATTCGAGCTGTGCGCGATCCGTTTTCGGGATCTGTAACAAAAATATTGTACGTTCTGTTCTAGTAATGTTGTAAAATTTACGCCGTTTGAATAAAATCCAATTCTCGAATTCACACGTGTTTTTCTCTCTATACCTCATTACGAGTCCTTTCAAAGTTCTCTGATACGATTTGGTGCACGCAACCGTAGTTATCGACTTGACCACAGTGTGCAGAGAGATCACGTTGAAGAGAAGAGCGGATGCGGTCGTTACTGCAAGTATGAGGATAGCGTGGACTTGAAATCAGCTAACCAAAGGTGGAAAGGGTTCGTTAGCCGTTTCAAGGCTGTGAAAATGAAGAATTCATATCAATATTCCTCGTGCACAGAGAGGAGGATAGCGCGCTCGGAATTAAAGAGCGTAATTCCTCATTCTGGTTGTTCTACCCACTTGTCGAATCCTTGGATCCCGTAACACTCGAAATGATCAGCATTGCGAACACACCGACGACGGGCACGATGTAGACAATGCCCGGGACTGCACCCTGAAATTTTGTTATTTGAAAAGATCGATTGGCAAATAAAAGCATCTCTTTCTGTTTCCTAATTCATATCTGTTCGATTTTTCATCTAGGGAACATCACCAGAGCAGCCAAAAAGGAAACAGATAAGTTTCAATGATTTCATAAATCGATAATAAATGCTGCTCGATCGTTGTTGTTCTGATGATCTCTGGAAAAAAATACCTGTAATTTCAGCGAGCGCACTGCCCGATGTTGATATCTGAAGAGCTATTGTAGAAATGATTAACATTTTCAGCTGCCTCATTTCCGTCGTTGTATTTGTCTTTTTAACATCAAGAACGCATTATGTTTTGAAATTCCCAATACATATTGCAAAAAACGAAACCTTTTCGCGGCCGGACTAATGTAGAAGGCCATTTCACTGTTGAGCTGACGCGATAATTCAATAATAATCACAATAATGGCAGTGAATAAAGAGCCTCCCCAGAATAGGATAGCTGAAATAATTTTGTTGGATATTTTTAGGAAAAGTACTCCTACATCGCACGTAAAACTGTCGAACTTTCGTCGTCTATTCACCCGCGTAAATAGCCATTACTGATCTAGTCAAGCAACCAAAGCACAGGTAATACTCTATTAGATTCAAGAACGACTTGTTCAGCCCCCCCCCCCCTCAATCATTCAACTGGGCAAAAAAACTACCTGCCAAAAGCACGTAGAGATACGGGTTCGAACGTAACACCATGTGCGCGGGTTTAGAGAAGACCCAATTTAGAGATGAAGGAATTTCCTGATATTTGTGTTTTCTGCTTGTTTTCTCACAGTAGTGCACAAAAATGCTCTAAAAGTACCTCGTCGTTCATATCAATTTGAATCGTACAATAGTAAATAGCAATTGCAGCTAAGACTGCATAGATCCGAATACAAATGAAGAGGGCTATTTTGCGCTTGCCTTCCCATCTGTAGGCATGCCCTTCAGTAAATATGGCCTGAAAGAGCATACATATTTGTATTCCCCTTACCCTACAATATTTGTATCTATCCCTAATTGCCCAGTCAACTCACATTCCTTCTGTAGTAAGCACAAGAAAAGTAGGAACTACCGATTTCAGTAAAGAAAACAAAGAAAATAAGCTGAAAAAAAATGCTGGTGTTCGAAAATGAAAATAATCTTCGTACCAGAAACGTAGACGTTCGAACTCGAAATGGATTGAATCCGGCATTGTAAATCACTTTGACGTCTACTTCCAAAATTGGAATAGCGAGAGTAAACAAGAGATCGGTCAGAGTTGAAAACGTCTGAAATTTGGAGAGTTTACCAAACGTATTGCTTCAGAAATATTGTGCAAAAAACATTTCACCTGCGTTAGTAACAATATTTGCGATACTCGCGACCTCGTTTGTCCTTATCAAAAATAATTAGCAAGCCGATAATTACATTCACTACGAAGAAAGAAGGCCCTGCAAAACTTTGTCGTGTTTCATCAACAACAGAAAAAATAACATGGAAAAATTACCTGTAATTCGATGGTACATTACGATGATGTGTTCAGTGCTAACATCAAGTCCGGAAGAATTCATCAAATAATTGAGGGGAAGAAAATGACTCGTCTCGAATGGAGAGTTGCTGAACTCCCGATCTTTCACTGAAACACCTGCAATTCTGAAAGAATTTTTGCAACCGTCATTCAAAAAATCGAACGGTACGAACGCGCTAAAAACACAATTGGTCGTAATAGCGATTGGATTATAGCTTTATAGATTATAGCTTTATACAAATAACAACGATAAATGCAAATTCCCCCCCCCTTCTCGCATTCCCTGCCTTTCTTTTTCCCCCTTTTCACGGTTCGTCTAAATTTGATTGCCTGTTGCTCACCATCTACCTGCAATCACCATTGCTCACCATCCTTGTTTTTTCTTCAATCTAACGTCATGCCTCATCGATCTTTAACGTAAAGGACCAAACCCATCCCATTTTCCAATCGTTTCTTTGCTCCAATCTGAGGAGAAGTGAAGAAAACATCAACACAGTCAAGCTCGGTGATCAGTACCCGCCAGTTATACCCTTTATTGTATTGAAAGTAGAATGATGATAAACAATTTTTATTGCAATTACTCCATCAAACGAATGAACTTCAGCGAGAAATCCCTCGTCTAGATGAAATCTTCCACAGTAATTATAATTATGCTTGCAGGTCCGTAAAATATGTTTACATGCATCCCTTTTCTGATTATCTATGCACGCAATTTACGTCGTGTGTTTTCCTTGTACAATCACAATTCTCCTGGGGACGGAATGAAGATCGCTTGGTTGTAATCTCCTCCAGGAAAGGATCTACGAGAATCTGCAGATAGCAAGCTGTAAATTTGAGTAACAGACGCGGCAGATAAAAGTTCCACCTTCTGGTAGTTCATCAGAGAGCCTATTCTAAAGCGGTCGTAAATGCCATACTGAGCGACGCTCGAGTCATTCTCATTTGAAATCTTCCCGTTGACAGCAACTGCCTTTTCTCTTCTCTTCTCTTATTTATTTCAAATGTAAAATATTAGTATTTTTTCAAATTAATTATATTTCAGTCTGTCCGCTCTACACACGGACGCTCACTGTAGACCTACCTCTATCTACATTTTTTTCTGTTCCATCAGAGGATCTCAACACTCTTGTTTCACCAAGGTAATGCTTGACCAGCTAATAGGAATGAGGGGACGGATTTTCATCCTGCCAATCCAAGTAGCATCTCTCATTGCAGTTCTCACAGATGGACTGATCATGGGAGCTCGAATTGCTGTTGCCTGGAACATGCTGAAGTATGGAGAACCTAATCTTTTTTAGTATCCCTTGATAATTGCAGTTTTGACATCGCCATATGGTCAAGCGATCCTTTCGAGAAACGAGGAAGGTGTCGGGAGAGCTTCCTACGCGAGATTCGCATGACCACCAAATGACTCGAAGAAGAACAGGTTGTCGGAACATTAAAGGTTAGTGCTTTGATCGTTGGCTTTAGTGATGATAAGTCGGTATGCGCATCTCGCCGATCAGACAGACGAAAGAAAATACAAAATGAGTAGTGTGGCATGCCGATTTGTCAGCACTAATTTCCATGCTTCCCCTTCGATTAAAGCGTCTTATTGTTGTCTTATTGTTAGGGGGAGGGGTAAGGGTCCGACTTTGCACCGACACGCAACTCATAACTTTGAAGGATAGAAAAGTGAATGCTCTACAGCTACTATTTCAGTTTCTTCACCACACTGAGCTCTGTGTATTCGCTCAGGAAAACCAACTTGGCAAGGTCCTTCAAGGAAATTTGAATTATCACGTGATATACATACAGTAGTTTCCGTTTTGGAAATATATAAAAATGCTTGGCCAAAATGTACATGCATCTAAACTTCTTGTATTGCAGCGAGCCAGTTATGCTTCTTCTGGAAGATGGAGAACTGCGACCAATAATATTATATTCATTATTCATTATTCATTATTCATTTTTTTCCGTCAGGTTAAAGCTTTCTTGCCGATGTAACGTATATTTTTGATTTGAAACTCTCAATAGATTATGATAAACTATTAACTCCTTTGGTTATATTTCTTCTTGGGAATGATGATGGAAATTAGAGTTGTCTATGCGGAATTCATTCCGCAATTTCCGCAATATTTTCGTTCTCATTCTCTATTCCGCATCTCGGCCATACCGGTTCATTCTATTGCGGAATTTCCGAATAATTACGGAATTTCCGCAATCCGGATTGAGAGTGGAAAATGAGATTAGGACTTTGTCCCATCTGTGAAACTCATTTCATTTTTTATTCAAAGCCCCCACCGAGCAGTATCTCACAAATGCGGAAGAATGAGAATTGCGGAAATTCCGCAATTTCCAAGAGTTCCGCATTCAAATTGAGAGGGAAAGACCGCGTTGCGGAAAGAATGAAATCGAGGAATGAGAGGAAGGGAATTCCGCATTCCGTATAGACAACTCTAATGGAAATTGGGGAACATAGTTCACGTTGAAATTATAAAAAAAAATCAAATTGATTTTAATATCGCCGAACAGCGAATTAATTATAATTACTCGAAATTCACCAATTTGCTTATTCCCTCCTTTGTCGTTCTCAAATCTCAGTTTTATTCTTCTTTCATTTTCGTCTCTAGCGCTCGTCAGTGGAGGTTGGTTGCTCGTTTCCTCAATTGAAAAATTATTCGTTTTCAGTTTCCGAAGCGAGAAAATGAAGCTCGTTCTGCTGATTTGTGTGCTGATTTCGAGCTGCCTCGTCGCTGTAGTGTGTTTCTTTGGTGCCTAAAAAAATGGGAACACATTCCTTAAGCGAATCTAGAGACTACTTGGCATTACTTTTTAATCTCCGAACGTGATGGTTTATGAACGTCTGGCAGCTTACGACTTTTAAGCTGCTGAGAGACAGGGCCTCCTTAGATGGAAGAGCCTTTAGGTGCTTAGGCTACCTTAGCAGCCTAAGGCTCTTCCTACTTAGGGACAGGGCCTCTTCTTAGACGCCGTTCGTTCAGGAAGGCGCGCCGAGTCCGTGGGATTGGCCTTTTGGAACGTCGGCCCACGTGGAGGTGAAAGGAACTCTCACCTGCTCCACTCCATTCCATTACGCCATCATTCTTGAGGTAACTTAGTTATCGTGCGTTTCAAATGCTCAGCAAACTCAATGTGCTGTTTAGCGTATTGATTGTCTGGGAGAGAGAGGAAGGGGAGAGGTAGGGGAAGGAGAGCAGGTAGATCACTCGCCTCCTCCCGGCCTCTTCCTCCCTCCGCCCTCCACTCAGTTCGTCAAAGGTCAACTACGCGTGGAATTGAAAATAATCTCACGATAATTCGAAATGCATTAGGGAAAGGATAATACGAATGTTTTCATCAGGAACTTGACCATGGTTGGCTGGAATCTCACGACCGAGTGCAAGTAGTTGGCCCGAAGCACAGCGAGAAACCGTCGGCGGACTACGAAATATCGGGATTTGTGAGTTGACATACTTTTCATTGTCATTGGTGAACATCCGATGACATTGAGGTATCAATGCCATTCATTGGACATCGGTTTGCTCTAGCAATGCGATCATTTTAGGCTAAGGACCTCGAACCATGGCAAGTGTACGTCGAGCCACGCATCGTTTTCGTTCACAATTGCGGAGCGAGTAAGCCACTTTTGGGCGTGTGTGTTTGGGCTCTTATTTCACTGTTTGATTCGCGCAATGAGAAATTCGTCAAATTAATTCGCTACGGAAAATACTTTCGAAAATGGGCGAAACTCAATCGATTTTATTTTAAAAAAATGTTATAATTAATATTATTTCAGAACTCGGTGAGCTTCCGTGCGTGTGCAAGGAGTGGGAGGGAATCGGCAACTCTTTCCACCCGGTTGTTGATGTAAATCTGGAGAATACGGATCTGAAGAGATGCAATACGTGCGATCGCATCGAAATTGTGGACGGCAAGATAAAGACGAAGAAGTAGGAGATGCGAATCCCGAATTGTGTAATGGAATAAATTGTGTTTCGTCGTGTTTATTTTGCAAAGAAGTTGATTTTTTTTAACTGAAAGAGAATTGGAGAAGAGTCCATGTGCCCAAGAATATTGTGAGAGCCCGACTCTGGGGAAGGAGATGCCAATACCAGTGAAGGAGATGGAAAGACATTAATACGATGGTGACGAGAGAAGGGAAGGGCGTTGATGCCCGATGACGATTTGATGATAAGGGAAAGAGTGGCAGGATATGGCCTCTTCATTTCGTACAATCTCTCATCGACCCAGAGAACGAGTCTTTTCTTGACACGCCCATGACAAGAATGGAAATGATATCACATTTTGACGCAAAGTTGTTTCTTGTTCCGCGCGTAACGAAATTGCTATTAAACTACTGTCGCGTTTTAAATTAAGTTTTAATTATATAATTGGTGCTTACTGAACGCGAAACCATGCCATAAATCGAGTTTTATCATTAAAAACTAAGAAAAAATAGTGAAAAAGGGCGGAAAACGCGTGAAACGAAGTGAAAGTGGGCGGAGCTAACGCGTTTGCCGCGCGGAATAGTTTAGTAGGTGTGCAATTACAATCGTATCATTTTAAAAATGTGATAGTGGTGAGCAGAGAAGGCACAATACGAGTGTTTACCTTGCAGATCCTTATGATATTATTGCGTGTAATTTGTTGAATCTTTTCAGATTGTCTGGTCTACATTCAGACGCTCGGTGTGACACTCAAATTTGCAATCATCTAATAGTAGCAATCACTCAACAAAAAAAAACAACAAACAAACAAAGTGAGTTGGCCGTATCAACCAACTTTCGGTGTTATCTCATTAAATGACAATTTTGCTGTAAATCAGCACTGTTTTCGCACAATGCTAGCATAATTTTACTGTATAATTCAGCACTGATCAACCTCTACGAGGAGGAGCCTTATTTCGAGAATGATGCCTTAGTCTATAATAGCGTTTGATCCTGTCAAGGAATTCGCCGGTGAGATTGAGAAAAGACTTTATCGTTCGAATATTCCTATAGTTTTCGCTTCCTCTAAGGTCCTTCACATCCCGTCTCCGATTCTGCGAATTCGGATTCTCTATTCATTCTCTCGAAAGATTCGTTTCGACTAACCGATTTTCTACGATCGTACTGAGGTCGCAAATCTAGCCGTTACGATAGTCTAAATTGAATGTGCTGAAAGCACAACTGAATAAAAGATATTGTGATGCTCTTTGGCATATATTAACACAGTAAGATTGACACACTGTTCGTTACTATCAATGATAAAAGTTCACAGTTTTATGCATTTGTTTTGTTTTCCACTTTTCGATCATTCGTAGAATAGGATTTTGTCCTTGATATCCTCTTCGCTGAAGACTGCGTCGCGCATATTTTCATCCTCCTGGAATGGCCTGATCTTTGATCTTTGGAAGGCATGGTACTGTAGTTTATAGCGGACCAAGGCATGCGGTAGTTCAGTAGATCAGGGGATACAGTAGTTTTGGGATACTGTAGTTCGGTCAGTCATCTTCCTCACCAATTCTGCCCATTCGATCGTTGCCGGGCATCCTCGGCCGTTGTCCGGCGGCTCCCTCGCAATGAGCGTGCGCGTGCGCATCTTGACCACTTTGTGACACACCGCACCTGAGGAGTACCGTAGGATGTGGGGGGTCAGGGATCAAAGATCAGAGATCAATGGGGTAAGGTAGGATGAAATGGGGGACGGGAGAGAAGACATTGTATCAAAGGTACTGTAGCCCATTAGGTGACAAGGGTAACCGGAGAGAAGGTGAGGTCAAAGAACAGAGATCAAAGATCAAAATAAAAAGATCAGAGATCAAAGATCAAAATAAAAAGATCAGAGATCAAAGATCAGCTTACAATCCTCGTCGGGCTTCCGAGGCATCAGTGCGAGGCGCCAGTCCGTCCACTTGCTTATGTACTGGAAAATAGCTCTGTGATCATTGATCATTGATCTTTGATCTTTCACAGTACCATTCCATGGCACACGCCCACTATCCAAATTTCTTCATACCCCTTCTTGTCATCCTCGGTCATTTTCGACGTGTGAACGGCCTTAATTTAAATATTAAAAAAAAAATTACGTTTTCGAAATAAATATCCACCAAACCTTGTAGACGAGCATGTAGGAGGCGCGCCGGGATATGGAACCTGAATGCGGAGATCAAAGATCAAAGATCAAAGATCAGCAACTCACTGTACATATCGTAGCTGAAGTAGCCGATGAGGAACACGAAGCTGACCACGGTCAAAATGCCCATGACGAGCACGAAAGTGATGGCCCTGATGATTACTGCGTAGCGGTACTGTACTGACTATCCCACATGATATTTGCCGTGAACAATCACACTGAGCACTACACAGCTCAAAAAGTCATCCTTAGGATGAGGCAGTTGCTCATTGACAGGCTTAGTGCTTAGGGGCTGGCTTTTGATTTCGATGCTTTCTTCGCTCCCTCTCGCTAGCAGCACCCCTCGCAAGCCCCGGCACACTCTCTCGCCTTTCTGACCGGTGAGAGATTGGGTGAAATGCAGAGACGGCGGTATCATTTCTCGAGCTCTATCACTAACTTTTGCGAATCAGCCGGCTCGAGATTGAGCTTGTCCGGAAACGTCGTGCGCTTCATGACCGTCAGCTGGGCGGCGCGATTGCGGGAGGCACTGAAAAGGGGGCGGAACTTAGAGGGGGGAAGCTTAGAAAAGGGGCGGGGCATAGAAAAGGGGCGGGGCTGAGGATGAGCTCACATCTTCCATCCGTGATCGTCAACGTTGACGAGCGACTTCTTCGCGCCGCCGGAATCCGCGCTTTTCGGCGCGATTTTGGACTGAAAGTAGGTGTTTTAAAAGAAAAAACGTGAAAACCAACCTCATTCTTCATCGTCAACCGCCCGATACGGCATTCGCGCGCCGAAATGAGTGGAAAATGAGAAAAAAAATTAACTAAAATTAATGGATTTGAATATTCATTTATGTGGCCAAATCAAATTTCCTCACAGACAATGGCTCATTTCCTTTGATTAAATTTTTTTCACAATTGCAATTTTCCTTCGTCTCCCCTCATTCTCTCGCTTCGCTCTCATCTCGGGCGGCTGGAATGAATTTCCTCCCTCTTCTGCTTCTCCCTTTTCTCCTCGCTGCGACAACTCACGCTCGAGAGGTATCAATAGGTTCTAGCAGTTCTAACCGTTATCCTGGCATATCGGTCGTAGGAATTCATCCCTGTCATCGATGCCATAATGCATAAGTTAGCGTATTCGAGGATTTGAGATGAGGACAATAAGCATGCATACGTGAATTTTGCTCATTTTGCTTGGATGATATTATTACGGAACATTGTTAGCGCATTGTTGTCGTAGTCATTGTAACCTTGCCACCGCAATCTTGACACCGTAACCTTGATATTGGAACCTTGATACCGTAACCCTGATACTGTATCCTTGATGCCTTAACCTTAGCCTTATCCTTAGCCATAACCTTAACCTTAACCTTAACATCGTTACCTACCATTCAGGTGAAAGTGGACGGACGTCTCTCGTGCACCTCTGCCACGACGGGGGACCAGATTCCCATTCCGTTCAATGCAAAGGCGACCGCGACTCTGTGGGAAGAAGACTCACGTGTGTAAAGACTACAGATTTGTGCATAATAGAGTTGTTATTTCGAGTCACTCGTCACTCACGAGCGGTTTCTTCTCTCTTCACTCGCGAATGAGATTCACTCGCGAGTGCATTCTTCACTTTTCACTCGCGCGAGTACTCGGGCACTCGCGAGTGGATTTGCATACACTCGCGAGTGATTTCGCCCTCGTCTCTCATATTGTTTGAAGAGCGACAACTCAATTATGGGCACGAATAATGAGAGGAGAGTTCACTCGCGAGTGTATGCAAATCCACTCGCGAGTAGAGCTCGAAATACGGGTCGCCGTCTCTTCATTTCACACGCTCTCTCGCCTCTCTGACCGGTGAGAGAGTGTGAAAAATGAAGAGACGATGACCCGTATTTCGAACTCTACTCGCGAGTGAATTGGCACTCGCGAGTGGATTTCTTCATTTTCACTCGCGAGTGGTTTCATTCCACTCACTCGTCGAGCGAGCGCTCGGCGAATAACGCTCGAGCGAACAACACTAGTGCATAACGGCTCAGAGTTGTGATGAAGGGAAGTTGTGATTAGGATGAGTTAGTTAAATGCCCCGCTCAAAGCCCAGGCTTCTGCGACCCTCTGGGAAGAGGACGGCTTATGTGTCACTTGCCCATTGGCACTTCTTTCCTTTCGTGCCCGAATGTAGAGAGCTATTTTCTTTTTTTTTCTTCCGGAAATCGGAGTCTAAAATGAGCTACATGTTGCAGTAACCCCTCAAAAAAAAGAAAAAAAATGAACCATGTTCCAGTTTCCCCGCACGACCTCCTCGACACGATTGGCATATGGAGGGGCGAGTTCCATCTGCAGGGAGAAGATTGGGAGGTATGCGATAGTAGAGTTCAAAATACGGGTAATCGTCTCGTTATTTCCCATACTCTCTCACCGGTCAGAGAGGCGAGAGAGAGAGTGTGTGTAAAATGAAGAGACAGTTACCTGTATTTCGAAACAAGTGATAGTAATGATCCGCTTTCCAAAAGGCGTCCGTTGTCTCTTGAATTATGCGCGTTGTGTCCTGTCTCTGACAATTATGATACAATTGAGAAAAAAGTTCAGTATACTTGCTAACAGCTGGCCTTACCTGTGGGTCCCACCAAATGTTGGCTTACGACGTAAAATCGCTTGACGTGGATACACCCTTTTCAGACTACTTGGGAGCGGTACTTTGTGCAGTTCGAGCTACCGTGTGCGTGGCAGCCCAATTGCGCGGACGCCGCTTACAGTAAGATGTGAGTCTCCGGGGGCTACCGTTTCCGACTTACAGTATTCTGAGATACCGTATTCCATGATGGTTGCAGTAATGTACGCTACCGTAACCTACCGTAGACTGGGTCTCTCCTGAGCTACAGTATTCTGTGAAATACAATAATTGCTACAGTAATAATGAATTGAATCCACGTTGAGTAACCAACAGTATCTTGGTCCACTTTTGTGCTACAGTAACCTAGGGTACAGTAGTGTGGGCTACAGTAAGGATAAACGGAGAATCATCTTCTGATTTTGATCTTCATTAATCCCTGCTGATTAAGGATAAAGGGTTAAGGATAAAGGGTTAAGGATAAGGATTAATGAATCCTCGCTGCTTAAGGTGCGAGGGTCCCGAGGCCGATCGACGCAGCAAAAAGGCCACCTTCAGCTACCAATTCGAGACAGTTCCCGGGATCGCCAAGGACAATGTGGAAGTGAGTTTAACGTGTACTACTGTAGAGGGCTGCAAGTTCGACATATATTAACTTCGTCGCCAGCCGATCCTCTTCCCTGCTGTCTCTACTCTTTCACGCTTAATTTTTGTATTTAATTTTGTCTTTCGCAAGCCCGGAAACGGAATGTGCTGTCCTTCCGTATCGCAAGGCATCCACCGTTACCGTTCTTCATTTTACAGAACTACTACGATCTCGATTGCTCGATCGGCTTCAAATCGGTCGATGGCAAAGTGTGGGAGGGACTGTCGTGCACGGGTGGTCGATGCAATAACAAGGAGAGATGCAGTCTAGAGATCGGCAAGAGAAGAAGAAGAGCCATCATTAAACAATAAATTATTCTCGATAAACCAGTTTATTGAAGATATTTGTGTAGAATCACTTGAAGAGTCTTTTATCTAGCGTATTTCATAATAAAACGGTCAAGAATCAACAGGGAAGAGCCTGGACGAGAGCCGGGTGAAAGTATATCGATCTCCAGCACAAGTTTCATTACCAACGATCGCCTTACTAATCATCATCCCTTCATTCATCACTTTTTGTGAATTGCAATAGCGAAATAGTTAACAATGTTTATTTCAAACAGGTGCAATAAACATACAATGGAACTGTATTTCTAACTCCTAGGAAACAGATGTATCACTCCTCCACACTCAGGAGCCATCTGCATGTACGGGAAGGCTAGATTTTCTCACGAATCCGTTCAGAATTAGCGTCCATATCCCATCTGGACTTCGGACTCGTCGACCACTTAATCTGATCGATCGGCTGGTCTACCAGAGAGATCGATACCGGCCATCAGAGGTGTGAATGGCCTTACAGGTGACTGAGGATATCTGGCTGAAACGAAAGAGGTTCAATGATAGTAATTCACTTTAATTAACTTATGCCCTGGCAAAGCATCTCACGGGGGAGTGAGCGGTTCTAGTTCGCCGCATTTGCACTGTCTAAATAAACGTATTCTTCAATATTTCATGTGTTTTTTTAGCATAGGTGTAGAGGTAATGATTAAAAAGATTACCTCCATGGTTCCTCAGGGTCCCTTCACCTTGACCTCAGTCTGAAATCAAAGTATTCAGTTAGTGTTAGCTGTTGACGTTGACTCACATTTGATCCTACGATTTGCATCACGAGATGGTCAATCAATCTCATTTCGATGCAGGACAACAGCGGAGTGATGGGAGCACTCTGAGTTGTAGTAGATGGAGGTGGGGCGGGGATCGCGTAGCGGCCTGTAAGGAAACAAATTCGATAATTGATTTAAATTAATTAACCTACCCACAGATAGAGAGCAGCCCTTCCAGTTGTAGCGCCTGGTACCTCCTTTAGATGAGAAGCTGACATTCTGAAATTAGACAGTGTACGGCAGAGAGTAGAAATCGCAATAATGAGAACCCGGGTCTCGCTAGATTGAATGGGAGCAGACAGGTTATCACGGTTCGTCCCTCTATTCAGGTGGCATGGCTGGTAGGGTTAACCGTTCGGAAATCGGAAAGGCCGAAACTCAACCGGCAAAATCACTCTCTTTCCGGAATGAGAGTCGAACAATGAACTTTCCGAAACTATTCCTTTGTCCGAAACTCCATTGTCCATCGTTCGACTCTCCATTGTCAATTGTTCGACAAATTTACTCCCGAGTCTCTTTTGTAATTCCGGAAAGAGAGTGATTTTGCCAGTTGAGTTTCGGTCTATCCGATTTCCGAACGGTTAACCCTAATGGCTGGGAATAGTTACAGGGGCACAGATATCGCCGTGTGTACCTCAAACTAGTGCAGCACTGCTTCAGTTGTGTAGTGTCTTGTTGATATCAGCATTTGGCGATAGGTTCGCGTTGTTGAGTTGATGTAGGCAACTGAAATACGCACAACTCGGAGAAGGATGAATATAGGAACAAAAAGAGCGGGAAAGACATAGGCAAATGTCTCAGCCTATTAGAAAGCGGGAAAAGAAATGTTGCGAGGAGAAAAGTGGAGGCGACAAGTGGAAGACAGTTGGAGTCCCGTAATGAGTCAGTCAGCAAGTACCGAGACATGGGAAGGAAGCTAGAAAACGAAATGAATGGGAGCGAGAGACAGTGAGAAATAGTGCGTGAAATGGAGAGAGTTGTCACACCTGGGAGTGCGCTCTTTGTGAATATTCTGTCCCTATCCCTTCACCGTTGCCCTTTATGAATGGGAAGATACGACTTTCTTGGGGACATTTCAGGATAACGGTTTCACCCCGTCATTAATATTCTAAAAGGTAAAAAAGGCGCATCCTTTTGTGAGCAACGTTCTATCCCTTGCTCCTCGGGCGTCGCCCTGCATGAATGGGTAGATTCTACTTTCAGGGGGATGTTTCAGTAAAATGGTTATTTCCTGTTTCACGATCTAGTCTTCATGTTCTATCTCTCAACACTTATGCATTAGTACTGGCAAAATGTCCCTCTCTCATTTCGACAGTTCTCTCGACAGTCAGACAGACGACAGTCAGACAGACGAGAGCACAACTAGGAGAGGGGGATGCCGAATAGCCATCGCTCTTACTCATGGTATCGCGCGTTTCAAATGCTCAGCAAACTCAATGTGCTGGTTAGCGTATTGATTGTCTGGGAGAGAGAGGAAGGGAAGAGGTAGGGCGGAGGAGAGCAGGGGTAGATCACTAGCCGCCTCCCGGCCTCTTCCGAACTCCGCCTATCGAACGGTAGTCAAAGGTCAACTACGAGTGGAACGGAAAATAATTTCACGATATCTTTGCGCAGAATGTGCCGACTCCTTCTTACCTGATGACATTTAATGCTGGAGAGGGATACTAACGTCTCTGCATTCGGTATGCTCTATCGTCACTCTGACCTTTGAGAGAAAAGAAAAAAAAGAAAGGAAGGAGACGGATTCTTCAGACCAACAACCCCTATGAGGAATGATCATTTCTGCCTTGACCATTCTCCCTTTTCTCCTCTAGATTTTAGGGTTTTCCCGTGGTCATTTTTTTGATGAATACCATCTCTTTTTCACCTCTTTTCATTTTCGACAAATCAAATCTTCAAATCTTCCATTATCCCGTTTGCTTTTTACGCCTTGTATTTCTCTTTCATTTATGATTGAAACAAATTTGGTAAATGTCGTTTTTTTCCAGTTGCCTACGCCAACTCGGAAACACGAGCAGTCTGCCCTGTGTGAAAATAAAGCATCCATTGAAAAGCAGTTCGAGCCTACTACACAACTGCAAAGTCAATCTTTTTCGACTTCGAGGTGTGCTCCAAGACTTTTGCAAACGATAATAGGCGCATTGCAGTCTAAATTCAGACGCCGTCAACTATTAACAATCTATCAACACACAGCAACAAAATTATGTCGCTATCAATCCAAAAAAAAAATTTCTATTTCTCATCCAACGATTTCATGCCGGGCTCATTCATGCATACTGTCTGCCATTAATTTGGATAGTATTTCTCTGGGCTACCTGTTCATCGACAAATAGTACCCAGAGCGCGCGTAATCACGACGACGAAGACACCTACATGTTCTCCCATGGACTAGTATAGCTGATCGTAGTAATAAACTCACTTTCAGGTTTCCAAGTACAAGTACGAAGCGCCTAGCGAGGACGAGAAGAGCCTTTTCACATCATTTCACCTCGAAGTCCACGAAAGCCATCATGATCTACAAGTGTGACTCGTGCCAGGAACTCGCTTCTAACTATAAGAAGGATGTGCGTTGTGGTGAACTTCCAGTTCTATGTGTACCTATGTGTATCAGTTTTGCTAGCACCAACAGAAAGGTTTCTCAGAACACATTCTTCGGAATAACTTTCATGTCATCGATTCTCTCTCTATAGAATCGATGATATTTGAACACGTGCAACTACCATTTTAGCACCCTGCAGGAGGGTGATTCATGTGTGTGTATAAAAGGAAGAGGATCGAGCTCTTCCTTGGCTTTTCGTTCCATGCGATAAATGGTGCTGCGGATGTTCTAGTATAAGTCACACATAGTATCGGCCTACTTTGTCGTGACATTTCAAGCACATGACTGAGAGTCAAGAAAATGTTAAGACCGACTACGCTGTTCCTGCTGAATCATACCTGCATTTGGCCATTGTTGTTGTTCCCGTTCAATCATCTATGGATAAAAGATTGCATGACGATTCGTAATGCGACAGCATTTACACTGAGCAGACATGAGGGATTAGGGAGAGACAAATGATTCATCATCGGCGGGATATCTTCTATGATCTGTGTACATGTACTAAATGTTAAAGAAGGTGTCCCACGAATATCTGGCTAATTGAGTTCTCGATGTGAGATGGTTGGTCGTGGCTACACGATAACACTTTCGAAACTCCCATGTTTTCAATTTTCGTTTGAGCTGAGATATGAGCATTTGGCTGCGTGCCAAATGACCCTGAAAAGCAGGCAACGAGCGAGAGAGTATGCAAAATGAGGAGAGCTCGCTCTGTCTGTCCTCACTTTGCATAATCTCTAGCGCGGTCGTGGGACGCCTTCTTTAACGTTCATTGAAAGACTAACCTGTTTACAGAGCTTCGATCGATTTTCTCTCTCATTTTCCACTCATTTCATCGTCTGAGATCGATCGTGGTATAAGTTAATGGTAACAAAGGAGTAGAGGAGTAGCTCAGGATACGTGAGCAAAATACTGATGACTCATGTACTGATTTACTGATTAATACAGATGTAGCGAGAAAGATATAAATATGTCCGAAGGAAAACGATTCAATATTGCGCTTTTGTGCCGTAATTCAATCAACTCTCTTTATTACTATTATTCACTCTTAATTAGGAATTTTCCTTATTCTCTTCTTTGTCATTCTCGATTCTCCTCTACTTTCTCCTCTCATTTTCGTCTCTCGCGCTCGTCAGTGGAGGTTGGTTGCTCCCTTAGTCCCTTCAAATTTTATTTGATTTCAGTTTCCGAAGCAAAAAAATGAAGCTGGCCCTTCTGATTTGTGTGCTGATTCCGAGCTGCATGGGATGGGTTCGTTTGCCGATATCTTTGGTTCTCCGATTCATGCCGGCCAAGCAGTGATTTTCGTAGTGGTGTGCGAAACACGTTGACTTTCACCTATCTATTGCACTACTTTTTCTTCTCACACTTTACACTGATCACGGGGTATAGGTAGCATACCGGCTCTTCGTGATAGGAAATTGCGATTGATGTCTGTCCTCCATTAAACATATCCCAACCATGAATATGCCATAACCATGAATATAATAATACAAATTTAGACATGGGTGAACACGCGAGTGGCCGGCACACTCACCTGTCCGTCGGCTCCCTTCAAGTACGGCGCCATATTTCTGGTAATTACTTCGTCCTTGCTAAAATGTTGACGATGATGATCGTTCCGAGAGCCATACCGGACAGTTCTGACTCTAACTGGGATTGTTTGCGGCATATATACATACAATATGTATACCGCAATAAAAATGACGGAATTTGATTCGTCTCGCCCTTAAAGATTATCATAAAGAATACACGTTATCGCTAGCATAATTGTAATCTACCCTAACACATACAATACCAGGAAGAAGATGACACATTTCTAACCGACGACTACATCGACGAAACCGCGTACAAGAAGAGCCAAGATTACGAGTATACGGTGAACTACGAAGTCAAAGGATCGGTCAGTCGTCAACAATATTTAAAAATTGTCAATTATTTCGAGAAACAGAATTTGTTTGTTTAGTGTGCCTGGGTATTTTCAAATAACACAATCGTATCTCTAAATTAATGAGCAATGTTCACGTCTCTTCATTTTGCCTTGTGCTCTCGTTAGTCAGAGAGACGAGAGAGCATTGCGAAACGAGAGAGACATTCATCAATTGTATTCAGGCTATTGATCCCGAGCCGTTTGACAATGGGTCGAGCCGTTCGTCGTTATCTATCATACGTGCGGAACGGGTACGGTTTTATTGACGTTAGAGTTCGAAATACGGGTCGTCGTCTCTTCATTCCACACACTCTCTCGCCTCTCTGACCCGTGAGCGAGCACGCGAGAAATGAAGAGACGACGACCCTCGTATTTCGAACTGTAGAGGCACGCGGAACTGTTTTTTGTTGTTTTCGACCCTTTGAGTGAAACAAAGAAGATACGATTTCAACAGCGCCATTAAATAGTTTGAAATTTCGCATCGAAACGATTTTTTTTTGCAGAATTCGGCTGCGTTTGCAAGAAATGGGAAAATGTCAAGGAAGAAATGGACGTAACGCTGGATGTCGATTTGGCACGAACGGATCTGAAGTAGGGATATTAGAGATTTCATCTATTTATTCGTCCCTGCTCTCTCACGTCACTCTGACAGGTGTGAGAGCACAGAGGAATAGAACAAGGGATTTCTTCTTGACAATTAGAATTATTGTATTTAGGGTTATGTGGAGTAAAAAACAACTTTTATCACTAGCGTGACCGAGTAATTGCACGGACAAATTTGAAACATCGAATTTTGTTCGATGAGTAATGCCCACATAATACAATTTCATTTAGCACCCGAAATTTTATTAAAATCCCGTGAGAATCTCTATCGTCACGAGCGTAATCTCAGGCGATGTGATCGGTGCGACGTCGTCAAATTCTTTTTGGATGCCGAGAAAAAATTCAAGAATTTCAAGGATGCAATTGGGAACTTTTTCGGAGGAAATGATAAGAGAAGATAATTTTAACCTCGAGCAGGAATAAAGAATGTTTCGCCGTATTATGTTGTCAATGTATGGTTCGTTAAAAGGAGGAATAACAGGAAAGAATGCTAGAAACTGTCATAGCTATTCCAGGCGCGGGAATTAGACAATTATGCCCTCGTGGAACAGCAGAATCAGTATTTTTTCTTCAAGTATCGAAAAAAACATTTTAATGTTCATTTCTCATTTCAAGCATTTCTCGATTTCGCAGCTTCGGAATGCGGATTTTTCGGTGATGGAAATTTTCTTGCGGACTATGCAACACATCGCCGCATAGCAATCGAAGTTTCTCGAACATAACTTTTCATGCCCATTTCGGACCATGACCCCGGGTTCATGGTCGGGGGTCAAAAATAAAGGTGCTGGATTCGAATCCTTTGCCCATAAAAATGTGTGAGAAGTCATAAAATAATATTTGAGATATATTTGGCAGGATAGCGATAAATTACAGAGAGTTTCTTCACAGAAAACCAGCAAAATCAGCGATTTTGCCACCTTTGAGGAGATGTAGCAAATTCCAACCACACCCGATTTTCATGAAATTTTTTTTGGGAATATATATGAGTATGTACTTCGAAATTCTGCAATAAAAATCCGTGCGTTCGACCTGCGTGATATACAAGAAAATTAAAAATGATGATATTTTTCAGTTTTTCGCTCACAACTTTTTGATTTTTTTCTAATTTCTTAAGTCAAAATAGAAAATGTGTTCAAAACAATTTTCCGCATTTTTTAAGCCCAGGCGCGACTTTCTAGCACGTCTGGGAGCCGAGATACACCAGAGCCAGGTCCAAAGCCGGAAATATCCTAAATGCCGGCTCTGGAACAAATGCCCTAAATTTTTCGAAATAGTGTCCCTAGTATAATCCCCCATTATAGTTTGGCCGAAATCGGAACAACTTTTTGCAAGTTGTTCTCAAAGGGCTCATTTTTGCTACATTCTCTCGCGAGACCTGTGTTAAAAAAAACTCTTCTCACGCACATCACTCACGTACGAGTGATAAACATTCAAAGAAATAGGTAAAAATGGTGAAAGTCACGCAGAATTCGCTCTATAAATTGAAGACAATAAGACTTGTCATTGTTTGCTTCTTATTGTTAGTTTAAAAAAAGCTTGTGACTATTAAAGCAACCGATATGTCGAAACATTCTTTATTCACAAATTCGGGTCAAATATCTTCCCTTCCCTTTTTCAAAATTTCCACTCTTGTGGATCGAAAAATTTGCATTCTTCTTTGCACTTTCCGCTCTCTAGATTAACATTCTTCGCAGACCAACTATAAGCGTCGAAGTCGAGATACAAGTCCACATCCTTGCTAGTGTCGCCCAATTCGAAGCAACCGCAACGGAATCCTGCAAATAATTGATCGTTTTTTTCCGATTTTCTTTGATTTTTTAAACGTTTTTTTTTTCAATAAAAGTTTGTTTTTCATTTTTCGTATTATTTTAAAAAGTGGACAACGCTCGTCTTCTTCACTTCTCCAATGAGATCGTTGCGCCACGGGCTGTCGTCATCCTGAGCAGGCAAGAACATCTTTCACATTTTACATTTTCGAAATAGGCTCCGCCCCCTTTTACGTTATACGCTCAGAAAAGGGGCGGAGCCTAAAGTGGGCACGGCCACCAAAATAGGGCGGGGCTAGACAGCGAACCTCAACCCGCATGCCGAAGGACCAGCTCTTATCCGTGCATGAGATGGTGCCGTGCACTCGCACGCGAATGCTCACCTGGGAATGTCTTTGAAAAATGGTCATTTAGCCAAAGGGTCGGAGCCAGAGTGGTAAATGAGCACGCGTAAACGAACCCCGGCAAGGCAGCTCGAAATCAGCATACAAATCAGCAGAGCCAGCTTCATTTTCTCGCTTCGGGAACTTTAAATAAAATATTTTTCAAGAGAGGAAAGGAGCAACCAACATCCACTGACGAGCGCGAGAGACGAAAATGAGAGGAGATGAGGACAAGAACCGAGAACTACAAAGAGGGAATAATCAAATTGGTTAATATTGCAAATTTACAATTTCTTTCTTCGGGGACTCAAATTAAAACTGTTATATTTTCATTAGGGTTAACCGTTCGGAAATCGGATAGGCCGAAACTCAACTGGCAAAATCACTCTCTTTCCGGAATGAGAGTCGAACAATGGACTTTCCGAAACTCTTCCGAAACTATTCCTTTGTCCGAAACTCCATTATCCATTGTTCGACTCTCATTCCGGAAAGAGAGTGATTTTGCCAGTTGAGTTTCGGCCTATCCGATTTCCGAACGGTTAACCCTAATTTTCATATCTTTGTTCCATCAACTTCCTTTGACTGTGTTGAGAACAAAAAAGAAAAAAAACCATGTGTCATTTGATTTTCTTGAAAAATCCAGGTTGAGGTTTACAAATCTTTCTGGAATGCTAAGAATTCGTAAAAAACAAAATCATTTGATCTGAGATTTGCAATAAAATGTTTGTGAAAGATCAAGAATAATGAGTCTACCACCCCTTAGAAATATAGGTAGAAATTACATAATAAGTAGTCGTTGCCATGAATAAATCATCCTTCTTTTCTAGAATGACGACCAATTTAATGCCGACGCCCTCCCTAATTCCGGTTCATTCATTACTCAAATAGATAGTAATTTATGCTTCTCCACACAAAGATTTTTCACACATACTGTTTGAATTTTTTTCCATAGTGATTCACCACTATCTTTGCAATGTATCTACTATATTAGCAGAGCCTCTTCCTCTACCTCTTCTCTATTTGTTGTATTATTGCTTTTGTTTTTCTCAATCCCAATTTTTTTCTGTTTTCACCTCTCAGCTGTGTGTGCAAATCACTTTCCTCCTTTTATAGCTCACAAAAGTTTCAGGTTCCCAATATGTGGTTCGCTCTTCTTATTTGTGTCCTCATTCCAGGCTGCATTGGCACCGTTTGTTTTTTCTCATGTTGGTTATGCCCACACAGTTTGAAAAATCTTTGATAAAAACTATAGCTTCTTTTACTGAAAGATCACTTCTGTGACGCACAATCGAATAATACTTCGATAAATTTGTAAAGATCTTTTATAGAACTCGGTCTTTGTGAGAATCAACGGCACTCTCACTTGCTCCACGCAATTCGAATACGCCATCGAGCTTGTCGTCAGTTACCCGTGTTCCTGCTATTGCACGACCTAGATGGATGGAGCTTGCATTCGTCGATGGCCTAGGCTAAGAATGACAGGGCTCGATAATGTGTTTCCTCGGTGTTTGACCACGAGAAATCACGAAAAAAAAGAACAGAGAATCTCTGTCAGAGATCCTCGTTCAGGAAGCCGACACGATTTCGGATGATTTGATGGATTTCACGGATTTTCGCACCAGCAAGGGATCCGTGGAGCACTATGAAGTGCATGGATGGGTTAGTGGCGATTGGGATCGCACGATTTCGGTATACGTTCGGTATCGTCTTCTTTCTTACGCCAGACGGTTTGAGATAAGAATTAGAGCGCGCTAGTGATAGAGTCTAGAGAGAAAACATTGACGGTATTATCGATATTGGGGAAGACCGATACCGAACCTGCATTCATTCAAAAGACGTTGTTCATTCACGTTTTTCCGTCGGCCGAGCAATCAAACCAGCAATATCGATCATCATTTTAGGGAACGGAAGACGAATTCTTCAATAACGCCATCGAACCCTGGATGAGGATTTATCATACTTGCGGAACGAGTGAGCATTTCAATCTAGAGTTTTTCATATTGCCACATGCAAAACCAGGTATTTTCCCTGGACAGGTCGTTTTGCAAAATTTTCAGCAAGAATCCGGTTTTCAGAATCCGGTTGCGCCTGCATGAAATGGGATAATATCTACGCGCACACGGAGGTTACGCTCAACATTAATCTGGACAAGAATGACGTGATGTGTGACCTATGTGCGTCCCCCGACTCCGTGGAAGATCTTAGGGGACAGTGGCTGTTGAAACACGGACAATGGGGCAAATAATGAGGATTCGAATTCCGAATAAACTATGTCCTGCATTTTCAATGTTGCTGTTTGTTAGTGCATCGTTGACCAAAACATTACGTCTGGGAATACACTCATTCATTATTTGGAAAAAAAATTTCGCCGATTTCCGATTTTTAGCAATGTATGGAGCGATGACCATTCTAAAGATGAAAAAACAACAAATACTATTTGCATACATGTATCTGAATGAATACGTGTGTTCTGCGAATTCACTATTTTGTTATTGTTTTTCTCGATGCTCCCTTCCCTCATTTTCGTCTCTCGCGCTCGTCAGTGGAGGTCGGATACTCTCTCTATCTCTTGAAACACTGATCGATTTCAGCTCCCGAAGCAAGAAAATGAAGCTCGCTCTTCTGATTTGTGTGCTGATTCCGGGCTGCCTTGGAATGGTTTGTTTACCGAGCTTGTTGATTGTTCTCGTTGTCTTAACATTTTCACTTCGAGAAAAAAACGAGTTCGGATTATGGTTTTTCTTGTGACTGAATGGAGCACGGCGTGAACTTAGTTGGCGACCCGTATTTCGAATTCAAACATTCATTCTTAATTATTTATTCACAGAGTTCCGTCTTCGTGAGAATCGACGGCACTCTCACATGCTCCACTCCATTCGAATACGCCATCGAACTTGTGGTGATTCATAGGTGTCAACTAGTAATGGGAAGTCGGTATGTGTATCTCCTGCATTTGCATGATCTGTCGTCTGCTAGACTGACGCGAGAGTATTGCAAAATGAGAGAGACGCGTGCCGATTTGTCATCCCTCGTGTTCATCCGTCACTTTATTCTGACATTGAGCGGTCATTGGGATGTTACACTAACGTCAAATCCCGCACGCATTTCCTGGCTTTGAGTCCCGTGCCAAATCGGATGATTGTTAAAAAAATGTTGCAGGAAGACGACCCGGGTGAAAACGATAAGATCGACTTCACGAGATTTCGGCGCACCAAGGGAACCGTGGAGCACTATGACGTGCATGGATGGGTTAGTGTACCATTTTTCTTTTCTCACCATTGTTTTTGTTTTGTTCCCAGTGCGACCCAACCGTCCCGCGGAGTAAAAAAAATCAAAATTCATTTGTAGGAATCGAAATACAATAATTGAACTGCACATTATAGTGTACAGGACTACCAGTGAATCCCACCTAGCGGTGTCATATTACTGTGAAATCGCTTGATGTACCTAGATGCACCGTTTGATACCATTTTACTTCAGTGTAAAGAAGGCGACCCGTTCAACAACGCCGTCGAGCCCTGGATCAGAATCTATCATACTTGCGGAACGAGTGAGTAATTCAGCCATGACATTCCCGTATGCAGCTACTCTGGCTACTCTAGTAGCTACTACTGAATGCAGGAATGAAGAAATTAAGTGAATTCCGAGTGTTTCATCTTCGTTACCTTAGACTTTAGAGCTAGATCATCCATTGCATTGATATGAATTAAATTTATTTGCAGAATCCGGTTGCGTGTGCAAGAAGTGGGATAACATCTACGATGATACGGAGATTACTCTGAATATAGATCTGAACGGGAACAGGAGTGATGTGCTGTGCGATTTGTGCGAATCTCCCGACACGATCGAGAACATCAAATACTCATGGGATACAAGACACGGAAAATGGGGAAAATGGTCATTTTTAAGAAGAAAATGAGAATTGTGACTCGTAATAAATAATTTTCCAGTATGCAGTGTTGTTGGTATTACATCTAATGGCGAATCTATTCCATAAAAAACAGGACAATAATAAATTATTTTTTAAAAAAATTTCTTAATTTTTTTTCGCTATTTCTCCAATCTTCTCTAGCGTGTAGTCCAACTTATTACAAAAATCTAAACCAGTTTTTTTTCTATTCTTGTGTTGTCGTATGTTGAGTAGACTTTGAACCGTAACGAAACAACTAGTTGTCTAATAGGGAAATCACTCTTCGCTCTCCTCATTCCGCGCTGTCTCTCGTGAAGAAAGCGGTTCATTTCCCTATTAAACAACTAGTTGTTTCGTTACCATTGAAAGCCTAATGTTGAGGATCTGCTTCAGAAATATTCATATACGTTGTGTCATTGTCATTTATTTCCAGATGATGTTCTGCAACACAACAAAAAAAAGGTGAAATAATGTTTATTCAAATTCGCGGAATTTCAGATCACATCTAGTGCATTCGACCCTCGGGCGATCCGCGTCGCTCACTCCAGTACAATTTGTCCGATCTCTCCATAAATCCGAGCGCAGCACAAGTAGTAATTTTTTATGAGAATTGCTAAAGGTGACATCTACTGTGACATCTGCAAAGTGAATCATCTGTGTTTTTGTTGTTGTTGCTGTTGATAACTAGCACCCGACCAGAATAACACCCTGTCTCGCATTTCGAATATTATCATGCATCGTAAAATACGGCGAAATAATGTTTATTCAAATTCGCAGATTTCAAAAAAAACATCTAGTGCATTCGACCCTCGGGCAATCCGCGTCGCTCACTCCAGTACAATTTGTCCGATCTCTCCATCCAACCGAGCTTATCGCATTGACTACACTTCATCTCGTTCTTGTTATCCAGATTCACGTTGAGCGTCACGTCCAAATCCTTGTTGACGTCGAGCCACTCCTTGCAGGCGCAGCCCAATTCTGAAAAGGAGGACGTTTTCAAATATTTTAGATAGAAACATAAGAAAATGTAGCACGGGAAAAATGGTGTGAACAGTGTCGATGTATAGACAATGTAACTTCAGATAACATTGTCTATAAACTTCGATCGTTTTCGCAGCATCAGGAGAATAACTGGCCTTTGTAAACGGTAAAAGTGCACAAACGCAGTACCGAACTAACACCTCTATCAAGTGACCAGTGACAGATCACCCAGTCTGGAGTAACGAGTAAACACTCACTTTCTCCGCAAGTGTGATAGATGACGATGAAGGGCTCAACGTGGTTGTTGAACGGCTCGGGATCCGTTGCCTTTAAAGAAGGCGGGCTGATTACATGTACGTCATTATGTTACCAAATCCAACACGGACGAAACCAATCATTTAACAGAAAAAAATAGCAAAACTCACAAAGCCTGAGAGCTCATAGTGCACGACCGATTGGTTGGTGGTGCGCACCCAGTGCGAGTCAATATCGTCGTCGTTGTAGTCGTCTTCCTGAAGGATTTTCCGATTTTTCACCAATCTTCCGATCACGAAAAAATGTAAAGAGATCACGACGAAATTTGTAGTATTTGTCACTCATGTTTTCGCGGTGAATGCTTGACATATCAACTCCATAACTGACAATGAGATCGATAGCGTAGCGGAAGGGTGCGTGCGAGCAGGAGATGGTTCCTGACACTCGGATGTGAACTGTGATCTGGAAAGCGATTTGATAATGAAATATCTTCCTGGACTTTGCATGGTTCTATCTCATGATTTAGCCGTGATGTATTGCAAAATGCATTGGAATCGGAAATCTTAGAGCTATCACACACTAAATCGCGGCATGCATGAACGTAGAAATGCTATGAGACAATGCCTTGAAACAAACCCCGCAAAGACATCCCGTAATCAGCACGCAAATCAGAAGAGCCAGCTTCATTTTCTTGCGTCGAAAACTGAAAGCGACAAATGGTTCAATAGAGGAATATATCAACCAACCTCCACTGACGAGCGCGAGAGACGAAAATGAGATGAGAATGAGGATGAAAATCGAGAATAAAACACAAAAACAAATAATAGTCAAATTTGCAAAATGTGAAAATGGTGCAATATTGTTTCTCGATGCCGTTTGGTTGCGTTATTGGTAGCACGTATCGTCTTCATTTGAGGTTGCACGGGCAAAACAGACCGAATATCGATCATAATTGATGGCTGATACAGTCCAAATTAAAATATCCATATCGTACTTCTCTCGCATTACCGAACGAATGTACATTATTTACATTATTTACATTTTTTGCACTCGGCGAATACGCAACGAAAAATTGTTTTTATTTTTTATATTTTTTGTCCACCCCCAATTCCGGAAATCCCCCCGAACATGCACGGTAAAATATTGCTCAAAATAGGTGAAAAATGAGAGCTGCGAAATACAAAAATGCACCGGAAGTGTGAATATTTTAGAGCCGGGTTTTAGTAAATTCGGCAGAGCCAGCTGACTTGCTTCGTCATCAGAGCTCTAGTTTTCAATTACGCTCTCGAATTTCTCGTTGATTTGATCTCTTTCACGTTTATTGTTGTAATATTTTGTGCTAAGATTGTTGCGGATGCGTACTACGGGCGGTCCCGCGCGTGCGGGAGTCAAAAGAAGCTGTTTATTGGTTCAGGTTTTAATTTCTCTCAGTATTTCGGGCTATTTGGGTCTTTGCTGGCCGTGTTGGACTTGTTTCAGCGCTTTGGTCGGTCTTCTGGAGGCGTTGGTCAAGTGCCGAAAGGATTTCACGAGGTTAGAAGGAATTATTGTTAGTTTGAATTGCTCAGCAAATGAAGTGTGATTGTTAGCTAGCTATTGATTGTCTGGAAGAGAGGAAGGGGGAATGGAGGGGAACAGGTAGATCACTAGCCTCCTTCCGCTCTCCCTTTCTCCGTCCCTATGTCATTTCGTCATATGATTTTATTCTCAGCTCGTTGCGTGGAGCGGTCGTCCTCCCTTCTTCTCTCCTCTTCCTACCTCTCTCCCGATGACCGGGGGAGAGAGGATCAAGCTCAGTCAGATGGGTCTCTTTTCCTTACTACCATTTTCGTTTGAAAACGTTTTTCCTATCGAAATATGCTTGATTGATTTTTTGGTCACTGATGAAACACCACTTTTGCTGTCAAAACTGGAATGGAGACGCTATTGTTTGTTATATTACAAGTGGGCTTGTGGATACATTTTCAGGGCTTCTTTTCTATCAGAATTCGTGCGAGGATGCTAATCGATGAATGAGGTACGGGGATGGGGTGGTTTAATTATTAGCTTTACAGGTTCATTCTTTCTTTCTTTTTTTATGTCTTTCTTTCTTCGAGGAAAGAAGAAAGGATTCATATCGATCAATGAAGAGGTTTGTGGGTGGGGGTTTTAAGTTTCACTTTTTTCAGGAATTACCTTCCTTTCTTATATTATTGAAGCGAGGATTCATATCGATTAATGAGGTATGGGGTGGGTGCTTGTATTTTTGATCGTTTAGGCCTTCTATTCATTTTTTATATTTCGAAGAATTCGTAGTTCGAAGCGAGGATTCATATCGATCAACGAGGTTTGGCTTCTATTTGTTTCTTTGAATTCTCTTCTACATTTTTATCCGATATTATAATGAGATACATGTACATTTGCAAATACCTTCCGTTTAGTGCCAACATCGGGAGAGGGAGGAAAAGAAAAGAAGAATTATAATATATCTTCGTGAAACAGGTGATCATATTTACAAATTTGGGTAAAATTCGATTCTTAAAAATCATTATCCTCGTTGAAATTAGGGCTTCCCCTTCTGGAATCGTCGCCCATGAACTCATCAGAGTTATTATCATATCCATTGTCAAATGGAGATTGATTACTAATTCTGGGAGGGATGGACGGAGAACGGGAAATAATACAATTGGTGGAATCATTACTAGGGTTATGCATGTTTCTAGTGTAGTTAGAGGAGGGATTTGTGTAAGTGATGGGAAGCTGAGATGAGGAATGTGAATGGAATTGACTGCTGATGGGAGCTTGCCACTGTCCATTCACAAAAACAGGAATGGGTGCGAGGCCGTGTGAGGGGCTAATATGGGCTACTGTATTATGAATTGGAATGAATCGACCGTTTTGTGATCGGGGTAGATCACGAGATGGTGGAGGAATAGATGGCCTCTTGTGATTGAACTTGTATACATTTCCGTTCAATCTATTCTTCACTTGTTTCATCCTCTGGGTTCTATCTGGACCGAGGGAGATTTTTCTTCTGTGACAAAGAAGCTGAAGATATATGTCAATAGGAAATCCGCAAAACAAACAAACCTCATATAGCCATTTAACCTTGCGTGGATCTCTCATTTCTAATCGAACATGTCTCTCATTGGGGAAAAGAATTTCGTCAATTCGAGTGGCGAAAATCAGCAAGTTCTCATTAGCATCATGTAGATCGACAATGTCTTTTGCGACATATTTGTAGTCGAAATCTGAATTTAAATTTAAAAAAATCTTCATTCATCACCTTGGTGAATCTATGACAAATAAAATAAATGAGACTATTCCAGAAGCTGACCTTTCGATGTCTCCGGAAGAGCATGGACAACTTTCTCTAGATTGGCAGCCACCTTCTCGAGGTTGTTAGTAATATTTCTGTCCCTCTCCTCTAGCAATCTTACCTGTAGTATTGTTGTTTCGGACTATTGTTTTAGTTTGAATTACAACTATTGAATTATATTAAGTAAATTGTAGAATAAATGACTTCCCTTATGACTGATTCCCTCAATGGCGTTCGTATCTTCTGCAGCAGAATCCTCAAGACGAATTACTGATTGTCTCAGATATTGAAGTGATGACGTCAAAGGAGCAAGCTGCTCTTGAAGGAGTGAGCGGAGATCAGTTGTATCTGTAATGGTGTGGAACTGAACAGGATAGTGGGTGTTATCATGATTGTCATCAAAGAATGTTGGAATGGCAACTAACCAACTGAGCCTTGCGTTCTCTCTTTCTGTGAAGTGGTTGAGAGAGATGGAGGAATTGGAGAAGAACGATGAATGGGATGAGAGCGACGAATGGGAGAAGAACGAGGAGAAGAGTCCGAATCGATTCTAGGAGAATCCTCTCTCATAGAGGGAGCACGAACGATTCTTCTTCTTAGCATTCTCTTCGATTCCATTTGATCTTCCTCCTCTTCCATTATCGCATTATCCCCCAATGGATCCTCTTCATTAGCATCTCCATCTCCCATCATTCGCCCATTGGGAGGATGAACGGTAAACTGAAAAAAATGATCACTCGCTTTGCGATAGGGATTGATGTGATATAGTTGTGTTTATTAAATGAAACCTGTACAGTTGTTTTGAGCATGAGTAAACAGACAGACCCCAATAGTCAATTCCTTCCTCTTTCTTCCTCTCTTCTTCTTTCCCTTCATCTCTTCCTCCATCTCCATCTTCTTTCCATTCATCTCCGTTAATGTACCCATATCGAGGAATTTGCCAGAGGATACTCCCTTCTTGGTCTTATAAGTGATAGTCATTCCTCTAGATCTGGCTCCTTTAGTGATAGTAGAATTGTCGATGAGAGTTAGCTGATTGTCTTCCTTTACAAGGACGTATGACATATCTGAATATTCCAAAATACAGATGAATTCCGGGGAAAATAGCAATGGAAGCGAATGAATTAAGCAGAGAATTATCAACAATATCACTGATAAACAAGTAAGCAATCTATTTCGCAATGCCATGCTCTCCTCAATCTGTACACTCTCTCGTTGTTTACGTGCTATTGTGTTATTGTCATTCATCTGTTTACGTGCCTAGAGGGCGACACAATGCCTCCGCCTCTGCGTTATCATGTATGTTAAATTTGATTTATCTTTGATCTACCGTATCCACAGAATACATACCGTAACCTTTACAACTGATATCGATCCTAGCGTAACCCCCTTTTCTCTTGTTGCAGTTCCGAGATGAACGTCCACTCGAGAAGAGTTGGAAGGATTGGATCATTGTATGGAGGGATGATGACAAAAGCTACTCGGAGATCGTGCAGTTGCTGTCACAAAAGGGTCATCATGCAACAAAGAGTCTCGTGAAGAGAGTTCTGGAGAAGGAATTTATTCCGACAGAATATCGACCTGTCTCCATCAAGGACATGGAATTATTTTCCTCCATTCGAGACACAGTTATCCGAAGTTATCTCGATGATTCTTCGGCTACTCTCGAATCAGTTCAAACGACTATTAAGAACACTTTCAATGAAGAGGTTAGTCCATTCAACATATCGTTCGGAATAATATTTCAACATGATGAATACATTATTGATTGTCACATACCGTATCCTCTCAGATTTCTCTTGCTGTCGTTCGTCGCATTCGTGAAGAATGCGGATTTCGATGCTATAACACACGATACGGACACTCTGTTCGTCTCGTAAATCGACCCCTCAGACTGGCCTTCTGCCAGAAACAAATCGAAGAGGATAATCAATTCACGAGACACGTCTTCACAGACGAATGTTCGGTTCAGTTGGCTGCCAATAACCGATTTGTATTCTGCCTAAGGGGAGATGTTCAAAGGAGAGTGAAGAGTGTTCACAAAAACCCAGTAAAGGTAGACATATTTTGAACATAAGACATATCAAGCCGTTTGCTAATTCATTCTCAGGTGATGATTTGGGGAGGGATCAGTTGGCGAGGTGCCACCCCTCTCGTCCTATTCGAAACTGGAACCAAGATTAATAACGGAATGTATCAAGCAGTCCTGGAAACTGCATACAAAAACTGGGCCAAGTCAGAATTATGGTCGGATCAACTAACTATTTTTAAACAATTCAGGGATAAGTTCGGTGGACGGGCGTTCCTTATCCAGGATAACGCCCCATGTCATACTGCTGGAGGCACAAAGGAGTATCTCAATAGAGAGGGAATTCAGGTGTGTACAAACTGCCAACCATTTCACAAAATAATATATCGGACAAAAAAATATACAACTCAAGGTGTTGGACTGGCCGCCGGAGTCCCCGGACATCAACGCCGTAGAGGTCGTTTGGGCCAATCTCAAACGGTGGCTTCAAAACGAATGGAAGCCGAAGAACCTCTCGCACCTTAAGGAAGGCATCTCAAAATGGTGGAACGAAGTCCTCACAGTTGAAAAGTGTAGAGACTACATTAGGAGGGTACAATCTCAGATGCGAAAGGTGATTGCTAATGAGGGAGCCCCTGTTTTCGACTAGGACTCACCCCTAGCTTCCTCTCCCTTTCTTCTTCTTCTTCTCTTCTATTTTCTCCTCCTTTCTTCTTCATTCTTCTCCAGAAGATGTAAATAATCTATAAATAATCTTTCAATTTGTTACAACTAGAAGGTATCTCGCTCCACAATATTTATATTGTTTAGTTATTTCGTGAAATGAAGTCCTCAATTGTAAATAGTCAATAGTGCATGATTTGTTAACAACTATTTTCAACAACATCCACAATATTTAAATTGTTGTTTCTCGAAGTTTTTAAACCCGAACTGTTTTAAATCGCCAATATTATTGATGTCAGAAGAGAAAATAAACAGTTTAAAAACAACCCTCATTAATCGATATGAATCCTTACTTCGATAATAATAAGAAATAGGAAAAGAAATTACAAGAAAGGAAGAAAATGCCTGAAAAAGTGAAACTTAAAACCCCCACCCACAAACCTCTACATTGATCGATATGAATCCTTTCTTCTTTCCTCGAAGAAAGAAAGACATAAAAAAAGAAAAGAAGAAATAATGAACCTGTAAAGCTAATAATTAAACCACCCCATCCCCGTACCTCATTCATCGATTAGCATCCTCGCACGAATTCTGATAGAAAAGAAGCCCTGAAAATGTATCCACAAGCCCACTTGTAATATAACAAACAATAGCGTCTCCATTCCAGTTTTGACAGCAAAAGTGGTGTTTCATCAGTGACCAAAAAATCAATCAAGCATATTTCGATAGGAAAAACGTTTTCAAACGAAAATGGTAGTAAGGAAAAGAGACCCATCTGACTGAGCTTGATCCTCTCTCCCCCGGTCATCGGGAGAGAGGTAGGAAGAGGAGAGAAGAAGGGAGGACGACCGCTCCACGCAACGAGCTGAGAATAAAATCATATGACGAAATGACATAGGGACGGAGAAAGGGAGAGCGGAAGGAGGCTAGTGATCTACCTGTTCCCCTCCATTCCCCCTTCCTCTCTTCCAGACAATCAATAGCTAGCTAACAATCACACTTCATTTGCTGAGCAATTCAAACTAACAATAATTCCTTCTAACCTCGTGAAATCCTTTCGGCACTTGACCAACGCCTCCAGAAGACCGACCAAAGCGCTGAAACAAGTCCAACACGGCCAGCAAAGACCCAAATAGCCCGAAATACTGAGAGAAATTAAAACCTGAACCAATAAACAGCTTCTTTTGACTCCCGCACGCGCGGGACCGCCCGTAGTACGCATCCGCAACAATCTTATGTTAGCACAAAATATTACAACAATAAACGTGAAAAGAGATCAAATCAACGAGAAATTCGAGAGCGTAATTGAAAACTAGAGCTCTGATGACGAAGCAAGTCAGCTGGCTCTGCCGAATTTACTAAAACCCGGCTCTAAAATATTCACACTTCCGGTGCATTTTTGTATTTCGCAGCTCTCATTTTTCACCTATTTTGAGCAATATTTTACCGTGCATGTTCGGGGGGATTTCCGGAATTGGGGGTGGACAAAAAATATAAAAAAATAAAAACAATTTTTCGTTGCGTATTCGCCGAGTGCAAAAAATGTAAATAATGTAAATAATGTACATTCGTTCGGTAATGCGAGAGAAGTACGATAGGGTGCAAATAAAATTTTGAGAAATTCCGAATCACGAGACAAAATTTGAAGGCGAGCACAGCATCGTTTATTCTAGTTTCTGCACAACATGAATGAATTGCCAGACCATTGGATGATATCGATCAACGTTCATTGACAGGAGGAGATTGCAAGTAATTCTCTCTTCCGGATGAGCTGAAATCCCTGATAAAATGCTAGAGAACTGCGTAGAAGATTGCGTAGCAGCCGTTGGCTCAATCAAGCTTGGAAGATTTGTCCTGGAGAGAGTTTTTTTTAACAGAGCTAGACAAAGTGTATGAAATTAAGGAACAGTATAGTTGCCTTCAAAAGAGAAGCCTTTCTGCAGATTCGGTGCAAACACGAGCAAACATAGCAACACATGAGAGAGCGTCATTGAAGAGATGACAAGGACAAAACCACAGAAAGTTATTGGTCAATTATTCTCACTTGCGATGTCGGGGACATGCTTGTACATCAAAATCAGGAAAGTTAATTCAACGAAACATTTATTCATAGCACATTTCGGTGACAACGTATCGAGAACAGTGTTCTTCAGTTGCAGATGATTTGTGTGAACCAAGTGCAAATATTTTCCAAAACGTTCTTTATTCTCGGATATTCCTATAAGATAAATTTCTTATCGCTCAATTGGTAATTCCGCGTCTATCGTTCACATCCAATTTCTCCACAATCTTCAGTTTGTCCAGATCTTCACATTTACTACACTTCAAATCGTTCCTATCCAGATTTACATTGAGAGTCTCGTCCATATCCTTTCTGGTTTCGGCCCATTCCTTGCAGGCACAGCCCAATTCTGAAAAAGTTGCATTTCATGAAATGTATGCCCAAAAATAAGGTCAATTCACGTTGATCTATCATCCATGAAAAACTTTGAAAACTATAAAAAAAACAAATTTGAGAACAAGAAGGAATTACCCGTTCCGCAACTGTGATAGATGATGATGAAGGGTTCGACGTAGTTGTTCCAGGGTTCGAAAATTCCCTCCGCCGCCTGCAAATTACAAAAATACGAATCATATTAAATGAATGCATTGCGCAGGGAATCGTTATCAACTCCTATAAGAAGTGTGTCAAAGCTTGTGCTCTTCTTAACAGTTATTTTTTCTCACTTTCTAGGCCATAAATGTGTCCAAAACTAACCCATCCGGAGACTTCATATTGCACCACCGATTTGTTGCTCGTGCGGACCCAGAGGACATCAACCTCATCGTCAATGTAGTCGTCTTCCTGATAAGTGTTCGATATTCGGATTTACCTAAGTTAGGAAAATTAAATTAAAAAAGATAATCGTATCCCTCATGATGGGAAATGTATCTCTCCTAATTTTGGCATCCAATATTGCAAATAACGCTCTTTTCTGATATGCTCATGTCTTAAATCATATAAGATCAAAGTAAATTGGAATATAAGAAAAAATGCAAAATCACCAGAAGATCTACAGCATAACGGAATGGAGCGGAGGAACATGAAAGAGTGCCAGTCACCCGGATGTGAACTCTTACCTGAAAAAAATAGGGACAATCAATGAATTGTGAACGAACCCCGCAAAGGCAGCCCGTAATCAGCACACATATCAGAATGGCGAGCTTCATTTATTGCGTCGGAAACTGAAAACGAATAGCAATTCCGAAGAAGGAAGGAGCGACCAACCTTCACTGACGAGCGCGAGAGACGAAAATGAGAGGGAAATGGAGACGAGAATAACAAAAATAACAATAATCTACATACGTAAACGTTCTTTATTCATATTCTCGGTATTTTTTTACAAGTGGAATCGATTATTTTCAATTCGTAATCTCTCGTCTATCATTCACATCCAATTTCTCCTTTATTTTCTGCTTGTCGAGACCTCCACATTGTCTGCACTTCAAATTCCCGTCCAGGTTTACATTGAGCATAACGTCCAAATCCTTGTTGATGTCTAACCATTCCATGCATGCACAGCCCAATTCGGCAAAGTTCAATATCTTTTTTTCTGGGATAATCGAACTGAAAAAACGAAGTGCTCACCCGTTCCACAAGTGTGATAAATCATGATGAAGGGTTCGTCGTAGTTGATCCCTCAGAAGCCTGTAAAGAGCCATGCACTCATTCACTTACTTCCATTAATTTGCGATTCACAAAATCGGTATGTTATTCTATGCATCTGCGCATCGATGCCCCATTTATTAGTTTTTTTTAATTTAAAAGGTAAAGAAACGATAACGATACACACAAAAGTAAGCAAAAATTTCCAATTTTTCTAATTTTTCACGATTCGTACCTAAATTTTCATTCGGTACGATATGCCGCATTTTAACCTCCCACATCCCTTCAAATAATGAGAGAGTATTCGTAATGGAGAGATTCATCTTCCTCTCTCTCTCTCTGCAGTCATTCGCTAAAACCATCCTTCCTCGCCTATCTCCAGGGACCTCTTCGTTCCTTCCTTCCTTCTCCATTCATTCTTCTCCTTGCTAATCCTTATAGTAGTCCCTTTCCCATTCCCTGTCTTGTACTGTTCACTCATTCTCACCGTATTCCTATTTAAGCATAATGTTTAATATTAGAATCGAATCCATTTAGTTGTCTACATCAACTCATGCGCGGCCTCATCTCAAACGCAAAGCAAAGCTCTTGTAGATGATGTTGCTTAGGATTAATATTGACAATTCTTGAAGCTGCCTATCTAAACTCATCCTCCAGCACATGTAATGGGAAACCTTTATCAACTAGAATAAGTTTAAAGAAGTATGTGCAAAATTAGTTTAATTTTTCAACTTGATAATCGTTTTCAGTTAACAAGGGGGATTCAATGAAGTTGGAATATCATCAGAGACAGAATGTGCACAGAGCGCAAAAATTACGGCAAGTGCAACGTATAAGAACATCTTCAATCCCAGTGGCATGGAAAATAAATCGTCATCATCGTCATCTTTGTTTCTTTTTCTTTAAAATCCTGAGCAGCCGAAGATACCAAGTGACAATTTTTTGATAAAACATCCGTTAGAAAGATCCCTGTTCTGCACGTGGTTCGGTCACGCAATCTGGCAGAAATGTGCACGCAAGAAGAATACTTTGTCGTGAAATAATAACAAGTTGTTGACGTTGAAGATTAAGTGATGAACTGAACTTCACATACGGCTCATCATTTGATTATTTTTGATTTCTCTACAGAGTAACATGACGAAAAATACAAGATTATTTAAATGGAAAGTTCTCGGGAAGGATTTTCCAAACAAAACCTTTTGAAAAAAAACTGGCGTCGACAGTTGAACCTTGCAGTTTATCTGATATAACTTATGAAATCCCGGTGCATTTTTCCTCTCTTTTTCACAATACCCATACTACATCAGATAAAGAAGAGAAGGAGCATTCGTACTGTGGAGACGCATCTCATTCTCATCCACAGTCGTCCTCTTCCATCTCCATGGACAACCACATCTTCGTTTCCTCCCTCCCTTCTCCATTCCTTCTTCTTTTCTTGCTAGCCCTCCTAGTAGTCTCGTCTTTCTTTTGTTGTTCACTACGTTCTTTTCTATTCAATATTCCATGCATATTCCTTTTAGTTGTCTGCACCAACTCGCTCGCGGCCTCATCGCGTTTCGCAATTATA
The DNA here is from genome assembly GCA_911812115.1 of Pristionchus exspectatus. Taxonomy (NCBI): domain Eukaryota; kingdom Metazoa; phylum Nematoda; class Chromadorea; order Rhabditida; family Neodiplogasteridae; genus Pristionchus; species Pristionchus exspectatus. The sequence goes on along the minus strand of OU461582.1, from coordinate 399,133 downwards.
TACTGAAGCAAACATATAATGAGGTGAGTATGAGGAAGATGTTCAAATGTTTGAAGGAATCATTTTCAAGATTGTTTAACCCTTCGATTGGTGACCAATATCTTCTCAATGTCAATAGTATCTTCGTGTCTCCAAATTCTCGAAGCGCCGGAAGAAGGAAAAGTGAATCACAAGTAGCTGATGGGAGCGCAAGGATACTGTTCCAGAAATCAGATCATTTCTCCTCCTGGTCGTAATTGGAGAGGATAGCGAAGACATGTATTGAAATTTAATAATAAAGATATGCTAATTGTGATAATTTTGAAGCTGTACACATAACAGAGAATTGATAAGAGCTCTACCAGGACGAAATGAATGAAAGTGTATGATTCATGAATGATATGAGTGGATGCATTTCACTGTATCGATCGTACATCCGATACAGAAGTGAGGAAGTATTCCTAATAGAGAGAGGCATCCCCCCTCCTACGACAGTCGTCCATTTCACCTTCTTCCTTCGTTCATCTCCAATGACAACCGCCTCTTCGTCCCCCTTCCATTCCTTCCCTTCTCCATTTCTTCTTCTTCAGTCTCTATTTTCAATTGCTTTTTCTTGACGCTTTTTTCCTTGATTTCCGTGGTCCACCAAATTATCATTTTTGCTGTTTATCTATTCTTTCAGTTGTCTGCCTCAACTCGACACGCATTCAATATTAATCTCCCATTGGATGAGTTGTAAAGCTCTCAGTCAAAATAAAACATAGTATTCCATCTCAGATTCTCACGCGGATGTGCGCAGCGATCAGTGAGGAAGCAGAGAAATGGACATACTCATTGTCATGGCCAGTGGAGCTCAAAAAATACGAGATTCGGCTGATCAGTTGAAAAGAGAAGGAATTCCCCATGGACAGTAAGGAAAAACAAGAAATCGATGATGTCAGCGGTTTCTGTGCCAAATAATGAAGGATTTTTGATATCGTGTTGTCGTTCGTTGTTTGATAAATGAGCATATCGAATTCTGTATTTTTTCTGAAATAATCGTCAATTGTGAAAGAAATGAGATAGATTACATCAATGGATTGAATTCGATCTTGGCCATTGATGTATGGAGGTCTTCTTCTCTCTGCTGTATTCATCCAACCGCCTCACTTCATCCGTCTACGGATCTCCATGGACAACCACTTCTTCGTTCCTCCCATTTCCTTCTCTCATCCTTCTTTTCATTGTTGGTCCTCATAGTAGTCCTTTTTTTCTTGTTTCCCTCTCGCACTGTTCACCCTGTCTCTTCGTTCTTTTCTCCTGTACTGATGTAATTTAATGAATTCGTTTTAGTTGTTTACACCAACTCGTTCACGACCTTTACAGCAGTTCGCAATAACACACTAAAGCCAGCATAATAAGAGGTGAGATCGATAAAAATATTCAGAGATCTGTAAGGAGCGTTTTCTAGAATATTCCGTAGTGCGCCACGTGGCAAATGTCGCGTGGCGCACTACGGAGTGTCGTCCACGATATGTCTACAATCTGCCTACCATCTATTCGAGCCGTGAGAACATTGACGAACCACACAGAGCTGATGACATTTTTCGTAATGTTCCAGTTGGAATGAATATTGATCTCCTGGCCATAATTTTGGAAGAGTGTTGTAACCAATAATAAATATGATGTAATTCTTTGTACTGCCGTAGATAAAGTATTTCACTCTAACAGTGTCTTGAAAAGTTGCAGATCTCATAGATAGATCACTATTTCATCTATCCTGATTCGATTCTCAAGATGAATGGAAAAGAAAAACAATTCAAGGGACGAAACAGTATATAACGGACATGGACACATTGCCAATCGTATCTCTCATCCCTTAGGGAAACGAGAGGGCATTCGTAATGGAGAGATTCATTTTCCTCTCTCTGCAGTCGTTCACTAAACCATCTGTCTTTGCTCATCTCCATGGACAACCTCTTCGTTCCTCCCCCCCCCCTTCTCCATTCATTCTTCTCCTTCCTATCCCTCTTAGTAGTCATTTTCTTGTTTCTCTTCCGAGCTGCACTCGCCTCTTTTTTTAAGTTTACTTTTTACATCTGTTTTACTGTATTATTTCTAGTTGTCTATAGATATCAATTCGATCGTGTTATCATCGCAAACCAAATCGAGCAACAACTCAGCTGACTAAATAATATGGTATAATATAAGGTGGGTGTGATGAAATTAAGCAATTGATATAAACAAATATCTTCAGGCTATTCTCTATTTGGTAGATCTTCCTGTTCTGCAAGTAATTTGTTCACGATTCCAAACCATCGTGTTTGCGGGGCCGATGCAACTAAATGCAAAAATCACAAATGATTATTTTGTTAATAATGGTGTTTGAACGATAAACTGAATTTCATATATTGGTCCAAGCTTGGTAATTTAAAAAAAATTAGAATCGAAGCTTTTACGAAAATACCGTAAAGTATACAAGAGCCAACAAACATTTATCAGCAATTATGGACATTAGTTGGCCCAGTATAAGTTTATTTTTCATATTTTCTTCTGAGATCCATTACAGTTGGAATAGTATTCACGCTCTTCTCGAGTTCATCGAAGAAATGTTTGCATTCATTCAACAATGTAATGTGGATGAGGCGATCAACGGATTTCTGGAAAATAAATTAAAATTCATACTTTTCAAAACACAATAAAATTAATGATGTTTAATACAGACCAGTTCGAATTCCACCTCTGCAACCTTCGAGAGCAGTATGGTAGCTGACTCCAGCACGCTCATTGCGCTTTCCTGCAATATCATCGAACGATTGTGATTTTATTGAAAACAAAGCAAATTGTGTATCTATCTTGTTGCATCAATTTGTATACCTCAATGTCGGTAAGGAATTTCGCTTGTGGATGATCGATCTTGAACTCTTGCATGTCTACCACTGCATCTTCCATTGTAGTTCTTTCTTCGCGCAATTCACATTGAAGGTTCTTGATTTGTTCCTACAATGATTTTTATTTGAAGAAAGAAATATTTTCATCCGAATACATATAGAAATTTACCGTTGCATGCTCGTGAGGAACTGAAAGATTGAGGTCTCCATATTTAATTTGATCAAAAATGAACGCATGAAGAGTAGTGAAGCGAAGGTGCACAGGTTCGTGCACTTTTCTGAAGAAAAAAACATTATCCCATAAGATTCGATAGAAATATTCTTGCCTTAAAGAGCTTAACTTCTGCGACCATTCCTTCTCTGCTTCATTCGATAAGTACGTGTGGAGCAGGTGTCGAACAAGCCGGGCCATCTCAACACGAAAATTCTCCGTTTTTCCCGGGCTACAACAGCTTTGAATAGGAAGACAAGTGCGAGAAAAAGAAGGGCCAAAACAGAGAATCGGAATATCGTACTTTCTCCCTTCGCTTGTTTCTTATCTCTTCGAGCAGTCGGTCTCTTTCCTCCTCGTCAGTGCGCAGTTTTTCTTCGAATGATACTTCAGTTCTCCTCGATTGATCAGTGATTCGGGTCAGCTCGGCGCTCACTCAATTATTTCGAAATTTTTTTAAATTCTGGAAAGCTTTTGGAAAAAAAAGAAAAAAAAAAGGAATCGGATTTGAAAATACCTTCTTCTTTGATCTTCGTAGACTTCATGTGATAGTTGTTCATAATGTTATAGCGTTCTATAGCAAGTGCCATTTGTTTCTCGTTGAACCTGACATAGTAGAATTACATTCTATAGTTGTATCCGTTAAATAGAAATAATGTTGAATGGATCAACCTTCTATTAGCTTCCTCCCTCTCCATCCTCAACTTTTTCATTTGCTCTTCTTGTTCCGAATCTGCGTTTTTATCTTCTCGATTCATATCCAGAAAAGATTTTAAGCGGTCGATTCTTGATTTCTCTTCCTTCACGAAATTCTCTGAATTACACAAGTATACAATTCAGATATGAAATTCGAATGCTCCGTGAAACATACCTCTTAGTGTAACATGTTGTTGGTGTGACGGAATGGCCGGAGACTCTTCACGCTGCAAGGTTAATATTATTTAAAAAAAAACAGAATTCATTTACAGTTCGACTAATCACCCCAACAGGCAATTGCTTCTCCTGTTCATCCATCCATTTTAGCACTGGACCAACTGCTTCTGCAACTTCCCGTTTCTCCCGTTCTTCATGGGCCTTGAGAGTGCTGGATTCTTGTCCCTACATTATCATATTTTTAAGCGAAACACATCTTGCATGAAAGAAGAACTTATAGCGAATGCAAAGTGAGTTCATTGTTAATATTTGGATAGCTTGATGACAAAAGTGAATGCATCTTGGCAGGATAAGTGTCCAAATTATCGCTCACCATCTGTATCGATTGCAATTCCTGCTTTTGATTATTTTTCGCACAACAGCTTCCCATCTGATTGTGAAGAAGAACGAACGAATAGACTAGCTTGATGAGGTAACATCGTGGGATGGATTCGAACCATTCGACAGGCAGACGAAGCACCATAAAAATAAATGTTTATTCAGGAAATATGTTCATACATATTGATATGAAAGTGACGGTAATTTACAAACACAGTTCGTCAAATAAAAATGCCCCACTATTGTGACGTGGAAAGACGTAGAACGTTGCCGATTGTCTAATTATCGAGCAAATCGAATATAATGATCGGCAACATTTTACAGTGTGTATCCTTGCTCAATTCCCAGCCATCGTGAACCCTTACTGATCAGTTTTCTGTTTGGTTGGAGCCGTAGTTGGATCCTCAACCACTCGAGAGGCAGTCGCGAGACCATTTAGAATCGTCCTCTTGTCCTGGTGAATCTGCTCCATAGTCTCCATCGTGCGATGAGCGATGCTTTGGCCCTGCAAAAGCATTATTTATCCGTTTCTTTTCGTACTACCGCCCGGATAATTTTTGTCAGTGCGTTTGGAAAATCGCCAGTGTTTTGAGTATTTTATTTCCATTGACATTTGAATTTTCAAAAGTATCTGAATTTCGTGTGTTGACTCACTGGTTGAGGTGGCAAATCCTGTTGACGCATTATTGGAAATCATACATAAGTGATCTATCCCTAACTCTACCTGCAAGTGAGTGATGCCGTAAGACAGCTCCTGCATCTGAGCGATGGCGCTGTCCAAGTGGAGTACGTCATCGTGGACGATTGAAGACTGGAATGATATTGTTGCGCACAGCCTGTCAGAGTGGATGAATTCCTTTGTTCGTCGCGGCGGACGTATTCTAATGAGGGGAGAGCGAGGACGCTTCATTTTACCCGCGCGAGAGAGAAAAGCGGCGTGAAATGAAGGAAAATGACGGGGTATTTCGAACGTTTTGTAATGCTGCAAGCAAATGGGGCATGCAAACTCAACGTCACGCTCTGTGGGAAGGGTTTGGGCAATGTTCTGCACAGGTCCCATATTTTTAGCATTTTTCTCCGTGGAGTTAATAGACCTCTAGTAGCGAAAAGAGTCAATTTTGAGGGGTTGCTGCTATGTTTCACTTGTTTTATAAATTGTCTAACAGAAAAATTGATGCAAACATTTATGAAATTGACATTTGAGCTAAGTTTCATTGGTGCTATAATTTTATTTCTCTTCCTTATTTCATATTTTCATCCGCCGACCCACCCAGGAGCAGAATAACTGGTAAAATGACAGGGAGGGAATAGAAAGGGGGAGAATGGCCATCCGCCGTTTTCGATCCACTCTGACAGGCTGTGTTGCGTATATCATATTTTATTATGAAAACGTAGTGGAAACACGAGCGTTTGGCGATACGAAAGAATGTACACATCGCATCAAATTATAAGGAGCGTTTGAGATACATTGTCCATAATTAAAAATAGTTTAATAACCTAAAAAAAAGTCCAAGAATTACCGTGTTATAATTCAGTATGAACATCTCCTTCAGCAGAACATCAGACCACTTGTTCAATTGAATCAACGCTCCCTTGAAAGTGGGACATGAATATCTGCTATTAGAAAAACGCTTAACTGTTGCAGCATCTCTCAGTTTAGCTTCGATGTTTCGGCAATTGCTCAATTCAGAGAGCATCTCATTTCGACTTATTCTTCCTTCATCGCAAGCTTTTTTGCTCAACTCGCTCAGCTTTCCCTTAAAACACACAACATTTTATTGCCTTCTAGATATTAAAAAGAATCTTACCTTCACAGCTTCATCCGAAGCTTTTTCGGCAACCTGAATAATGAATATTTTTGGTTTTCGTGACAAATCGCGCACCATTTTGAAGAGTTCACCGCAGACATTGCGCGATTCCGACAAGTTTGCGCGAACATTTTCGAGCATCGGAGCGAGCTTCTTCGATTCTGAAAAACACGTTTAAACGGAGACGTACTACATGCATTTCTTTCACATTTTAATTTAACGATAATTCTCAGTATCTCGTAAAATCATTACAGCACTCAGAAGTGTTGAAAGTTCGGCATCTCTCCTCATTTTGCATACTCTCTCGTCTGTCTGATCGACGAGAGATCATTCGAAATGACTCACCTTCTTCAGCTGTCACATACAGCGGCACTTTCTGCATGTACTCGATCCCTCTCGCCATTACTTTGTCGTTTTCGCACATGAGCTCGAACAGTTTCTCCGTATTCTTTCTGAAAGACTGATGTTCAGCAACAACAACAATAACAACTACAACAACAACAACAATGACAACAACAATGCCACTCACGTTTGCTGTTCGTTCATCTTCTTGGTCATCCGCTCCGTCGCATCTTTCATGTCCAACGCCGCCTGTACACGGTCATTCCGTGTTCTCGCTCCTGTGGATAAAATTGTTTTATTGCGCGTTGGTTGCGAAGTTTATCGAGAATCCGTCTCGGCAAAATACTGATTGAGTTCGGCATGCTTGTCATACAAAACCTAGCTTTATCGTCAATAGACTTTCAATCGTAACGAAACAACTAGTCGTTTACTAAGGAAATGAACCGCATTCTTCACGAGAGACAATGCGGAATGAGGAGAGCGATGGTTGATTTCCATAATAAACGACTAGTTGTTTCGTTACGATTGAAAGTCTAATCGTCAACGTCTTGATTCACCCGCTCCAGGCTCTTCTCATAAAACTTGAGTAGTTCCTCGTTGCGCGCCTTCTGTTCCTCTTCTACTTTCTTCTGAAGCTCTTCAATCTTCGCTTGCGCCGCCTCGCGCTCCTTTATAACCTGCGATGTTAAAGATAACTGCATTCCGTTATCCAAGGAACCCAAATCACAGCTTGGCCATCAATAGGCCAGCGACAAAACCCGGATGGACGGTGTTAGCAAAGTGGAAAGTTCATTTTGTTCATCAATGCTTCTCATTGCCAGTTAGAATGAGCATCATGCATGTAGAAGCACTAACCTGCGGGTCCTTGTTGGGGCACGAATGTACTAAGCCCATGCGCCTGAAAACAGCGCAGATTTGACATTTTTTTAGAGTTCAAGTGGTGCTCGAAATACGAGCCGCAGCCTCTTACGGTTTTAGATACGGTCGTGATTATTGACAAGAAATATCGAGTGAAAGGAACATAGACAGCAGATGACGTTGGTCGGTAGTATCTACCTTCTCTGAAGAAAGAGACGAGCTGGGATGAAAAGGAAAGCAAGCGCAAGTATGTAAGCGGTACAGAGCACCGAACGAGGCTGTGTGGAGCACTCACAGCGCATCATAAATAGGCGCTCGTCAAAAAAATACAGCGTTATCTTAGAGAGCCGCACCTTGGATGCGCGTAGGGATAGTGAACACATAAAGAGTACCGTGAGGATGGACTCTCTCAATTTCCCATGATCTCTAGTTTACGATTTTCGAAATTATGTTTACGTCGGACCATCTTCTCGAGAGTGAGGCGAGGCTATCGAAATATTTACGAATCGGGCCGTTCTTATCTTTTATTTTTATAGAGATGTTTTGCTTAGCGTTGCTAACTGGGTAAAGCGATGTGGTTGGCGGTACGTTAACAGCTGATGTCGAATGATTTTTATCGCATTCTCCGGATGCACCACTCCGAATATCCTAGACCGTAGATATTATTCGTGCGCGTCATATGGATAGGTATAGACAGGAATGAACCGTTCTTCGTGAAAATCTAGGAAGAACCCATTGCGATGTGTTCACATAAAGACTACGCCAAGTTTCGAAACGATTGTGTGTTGTTTTCGCAAACGTTCGCATTGTGATGCGAGGAAAGCGCAAACAGCGATACCAAATTACCTCAAATTTTGAAATTTATTGTTTGTTGTTGAAGGAATGATGGGACGAGAGGGATAAACAATCAGTCCGTGCCTGTTTCGCGGTCTATCAGAACTGATCAGCTGAGCACTGGAATCATCTGATCTCATACCAGAAGAAGTGGCGCCTGCCTGGACTGCTTTGATTCCTCTTCTTATTCCGGTAAGCTCGTCGTTCTTTCCGGCTTTCCGACATTTCAAAAATAATTTTGAAATCACATTGCGAAATAGATTTCGACATACTGCCGCTGTCCATAAAAGGAGGATTTGGTATGATTCTTTCCACTTTTCATTCTCATGCAGATTTAAATACCGCACTTATATTATTTTTTCACTATGTCTTCATGATCTGCTCCTTTTCTCACATTAACATTGCGCATTAGTGCAGATGAATAATATTACATTTTCGGTGCGATGGGAAACTCGAACAGCGTCCCCACAACTGAACAAATCGAGGAAGAGAAGCGTAGGGCGGCTGCGCTTCGGGCTGCCGAGCTCGAAGCCGCCCAGCATAAGGCCGCTGCTGAGGTTGGTTTTTGATTTGACATGTGAAAATTCGATTTCTCGAAGGTCAAAAAGACATTTGTCTCAGGAACTGAGACGAAATCAGCTCCGCGAGCGACAGGAGGTCAGACGAGACCTGGAAGAAGCAAGAGCGAAAGCAGAGACAGTGATGAAGGTGTGAAATTTATCGATCGATTACCATTTAGTACTTTTAAAAATATAATATTTGAGGCACACACCGACGAGCTGCGAAGGATCGGCGAGGAAAGGCGCATGCAGGTCAGAGATTGTTGACAATTACTTTTCACCGGTCCACGTCGCAACACCAAAATAATGCTAAATTAAAAAAAAAGATTTCGAAATTAGATCATTATCACATCTTCTTGTCCCGTGACAGGCGCAATGCTAAACTTTGCTCACAAACAAGCACTGCAATTTCGAAATCTTCCTCGTTTCTTTATTCGCGGTATGAGGGGAAATGTTTTGCGCCATGATGACCTTCAAACAACGCTGTGTGCGAAGGATGACAAGCTGTCATTGACAACGTCTCTCTTGCTCAGGGAATTTTTAAAAGAATTTTACACTCTTATTTCGCAATACTATCTCGCCGGTCAAAGAAAGCGGGAGAGCGTTTCGAAATGATAGATCGAAAAAATAATTTGCACACTCAGGTACACACAAGTAAATTGAAGAAATAGTCCTATTATTTTCCAGGAAGAGCATCATGGAAGGGAGCAAGTTCGCCGTATGATGGAATCCACTGAGAAAGTGGAGCAGATTCGACAGGAGATGACGGACAAGATCACGGATGTGAAGAAGTGAGAGAGTATATCTTTTTGTTGTATATAATCTATCGTGATCTATTGTCACTTTATGCCGATAGCCTTTCCTTATCAAGGAAATGGAATAGAGCAGGGAGAGAATTAGGGAGAAGTAAAAGGCGCTGACCCTTTGCATCGTTTCGATATGGTCGAATGGCGATCGTCGATTTTGAAATGGAATTTACTATCCCGACTGGAAGGAAAACAATTACTGCCATTTAGCATCCAAAATCACATATTGATTGGAGGGAAACGAAGGAGCACGTGCGCACCCTCGAGAGAGCGTTCATGGAGACGATGGAGAATGATCTCGCGTTCATTCAGAGTGTGCCAAGCTCGATCGCTGCTGACAAAGGTCAGACTAGAGGATTTGTGTTAATATTTCATTCGTTAGTGAAGCGTATGACCCTCAATAAGCACACGGAAATTATGTGACATAATCACTAGAAAAAAGTTACTTCTTTGCAAGTCATGTCTCCTCATATTATCTCCCATGAGCCATATCTAGCGACAGAGTAAGTCAGAATTACATGCAGTTCTTCTCAGAATCGCAACTTCTCATTCCTCTCATGGAGGCGATTCGGGAAAATCTCTCCCAAATCCATGGAGAGTATGCTAAATTCTGCGAAACGCAGAACTTCAAGAGTCTCGTGCATGTGAGTTCACAAATAATTTTATTTCAATTTGTGAATCGTGCGATGATATTGATTTTTATAGGTCGTCAACGGCACTGAGGACGCAGATGCTTCCCTGGTACGTGTTATATCATTCCCGATATTGGTCCTCTTTTTTCGCAAATTTCGCAAGAGCTATTTCCAAATAGACGTCTCCTTTCAAAATTTGAGATGTGATTTCGAAATTCGAGTTACATTTCAAAATTGTTAATAGTACTGCCATCCAGGAATCCGCTCTGATGAGTTTGTGCGAGCGGGGAAGAACATTGAGAACGAATCTGCTCACGCAACTCGCTGCCACGCAGAGCATTGACTTCCGTCTCCGAGAGACGACCAGGGTGAACATCTTTGATAACACCTAGAACACTCCTGAGATTTGTGGGAATGTGACGTGGTCAAGATCACGAAATGTGAAAAATTGTATTGTTTTCAGATCGCCCTCAATGACATGCAGAAACTCTCCAACGCACTCTTCCAGATGCTGTTTCTGCTGCAGAATAGAAAGGTATAGGCCATGAAAATTAGTATTCTTTATTCACAGAGAAATGACGAATGTGAAGTGAGCAAGTAGCAGTTCTAGATCAATTCTTGTAGAGACACATACGTTGATAATTTGAACTATCTATTAACTGAACGTTGCTATAGGAGCCAATCTCCGTCGATGACCTCACTGCCGTCCACAATCACATCACACAGATGGAGGAGATCTTTGCGAACATTCCGGAGCTTCAGGTTCATTTTTTTTCATATTTTCGCATTCTCCAAGCCCTGATGGCTTATGAAGCGCTGAAAGCCGTGAAGCCAATAGCTATTCGTATGTATAAATATAGACAGACAATACGCCGTAGATGACGGAGAAAATATGAGTATGACCAAAAAAATGCCAGGGACCAACGACCTCGGAGAGGGCACAACAGGCGTTGAGGGAGCACTATGCCCGTGACTACGCGAGAAGGGAGGCCATAGAGAGGGCCCGAGGAGAGACCGAGGAGGAGGAGGAGGAGCGAAGGGATGAGGGAGTGGACGATGAGGCAGCTGGTCCTTCCACTTCGTCCGCTCCTATTGGAGCATCGGTGAGAAGCGAGAGGAGCGACTGAGAGCTTATATGCAAACTGGAACCAGTTTTTTTCGAAATGCTTTTCATTGTACTATTCAGTGATATAAATCCACTGTATACTTAAACTCCCACCATACTTATTTAATCTGCGAATAAATGCTTATTTTATAATTTTCTGTTGAGATTGATGATGAATGGTTTGTAACCATTCGATATTTGATAATGTTTTTCGCTCAGACGCTTGAAGTGAAATTCTATCCTAGATGGTCAATTGTCTCCAACTATTTCTGTCACTGTTTGGCGGCTGGTTTGTGGTGAGTTAGAATATATTTCAACACTTGAAGAGGTGTGCACGAAAAATGTTAAAGTTATTTTAATAAGCTTTGAATTAATTAAATAATTATGCAGTTATTTCAAGGAGACAGCTAAGCCCGCTTACGACGAGGATCAATCACGCAATTTGGCAACACTTGGCATGTCGTGAGTCGGATTGTTTGGTTTATGAGTCTGCGATTAATCAAATGACTTCATAATGCAAATCCATTTGTCTGTTTGCAAAACTATTATAAATGTAGACTACGATTGCTTGCCTTGCTGCTGCTGAGATTGCTACTATAACAATTGACAATCTCTTAGGTACACGACATCGTCACCGACGGAAGCTGGTCGACTGACTGCTGATGCCGTGCGTACTCATAAGAAAAGGAGCAGTGGTGGGAGCAGAGGGTGAGCGACATTTTTTTTATTTCGAGGCACAATATCTCAAAACTTGCTACCCTGTGAAAGTGGACTATGAATGAGGAAAGCCCTGTTTGGATAGATTAAACTTTTGATCGGCTTGCATTCATTAATGTTTTTAGAACGCCGAAATTATTGCGCAACAACATCAAATCGAGGAGGACATTTACAAGGAAGGTATTTGTACACTTTTTGTTAATCAAATTGACATCTGAAAGCTGTTTAGGTTGGATGATATTATACTCAGAAATGCAACTGAAGCTGGAGATTGAAGAGCGTTCGCGGGCTATTGAAGAAGAAAGAAGAAAGGAAGAGGAGGAGGAACAGAGACGACAGGAGCAAGCTCGCGAAGAGAAGAAGCTTTCGTTTTTTAATTTCTTTTTGAACTAACATAGTGCCCCTTCTTCATGAATGCAGCAACGTAGTCATAATTAAAGGAGGATTAGGAAATAATCTAAAACAGTTTAGGTGGGAAGTATCGCTCCGATCATTGGCATGGAGCACGAGAAAGTTCGCAAAGAGTATTCGATGATGGCCCTTACTTGGGGCGATGACGGTGAGTTACACTATTTGCTGGTATCACCGTTTGTTTAAACTGAAGTACACCATTTATCCTTGTGCTGAAAACGCAGTGTTTGAAATTTGATGTGGTTTTAGCTGAAAATGAAAATTCAGCTCATTCAGAGGTCGTACGAATCGAAGAGAATTCGAAAATGGCAATGGTGTTATTCGATCATGAGTGATCGATGCGAAGGACTCAATAACCAGAGAGTTCGAAGATCATCGAAGAATGAGAGGAGTCCAGGTACTAAAATCATGATCTCAACGATAAATACCATCGAAATCTGACGGGCATAATGATTTGCATTGATTAGCTGGGAAAGGTCCGATCGTTGGAAGCCTACCTCTAACGGCGGAAGAGAATATTGAGAATTCTAATCATTTCAGATGGCGAAATTGTTCCAGCTGCTCAGAAACGAAATGTGGTCAAAGCAAGCTGAGGCGCAATTGTCCAGTAGACTCTTCTCGCTCAGGTGTTTTATGATTACCTTTCACTTATGCTCATTTGCCGATAGCGCGCAATGAATCGATTGTGAACGTACTTTGCTAAATATTTTCTTTTACAGAAATTCGCACGAACCCGTTCGACATCGCTTTGTGAACTCAGTATTCACATTGTGGCTGCAGTGCAAAACCAAGGATCCTCAAATCAAGCATCATATTGCCAAGCGATAGTCAGTTCTTCCGAACTAGATGCACGGTTTTATCGAAAAAATGTGCAATCTTTTTTTTCAGAGTGAGCTGGCTCTACTCAAAGATGAATTGCGCGGCGAAATCACAACAATGAACGATGAAGTTGCGGACATGCAGGAAATAAAGGATGCGTATCCACAAGCGTATTTTTTAATGGATATTCAGGTATATTTTGGAGCGCCTTCTGGTTTTCATAAGTGAACTTCCTGAATACAATTAATACCAGGAAAGCGCGCAGCGAGTGGCTGACGCTGCCATCATTCTTCTATCGAAGATCAAAGGCGCGGAAGATGATCTGGTAAGTAAGCACAGTATTTCTTGGGGGCTTGAAAATTGCAACACATAATTTTTCACGGGTAAAGCTGTTCAGATATAGCGCAAGACAACGCAAAAAATCCTCGGTCAATAACTACGTCTGGAATTAGTTCATTCCAGAAATCATCACCTTATCAGACGATCAACATTTCCACAATGGATGATTGTCAACAGTGCTTTGAGGAACTGGAGAAGCAAGTCGAAGCCATTCCTACTCTAGAGGAGCTGAGGGACAAATATCTGTGAACCATTTCTTTCATTTTTTAGTAGATGTATGTGCGCATATCGATTGAATAAATATTTTTTCAATAAGAGACAAATCGGATGATTACAAATTCAGATTACAAATTCAAATTAAAGTAGATCAAAATCGCACGATTAACTGATATCGTCTCCGACGCTCTCCATCAACGAGTTCGGGTAGTGATTTCAGTAGTCCTCTTGTCCTCAATCCTGTTAATATCGGAACCATTCGACTTCGTTTTCTTCCATGAAAAAGTTTGGCTGAAAATACAATTTTGAGAATTAGTTGAAGGGAGACCGCTAGCAGCAATACGGGTTAAAGTCTCTCTATTTCACAAAAGCTATCACCATTCGACGAGAGCGCTTGTGAAATGAAAGTACGAACACACTAGCCTCCGGGAAAGACGAAGGAGGAGGGTCAACTAACCTCTGAGAATCTCTGAAGAATTTATGGTGTTTAGGTTGTCGTTGCTCGGAGGCAAGCCCTGTTGAGAACGTGTAGGATTCTGGAAAGAATTTGCATTACATTCATAAAAAGAAATAATATATAAATGCGAGGTAAAAACTAAGAACAACAACAGGAGAACTCAATAAGTTGAGAGAATGAAGAATTCCTGGCCCTTACTCTTAGTAGAAAAACCGACGCTTGGTTAGAAGAACGCTTGTGGGCGCCTAATAGAGCCATACCAGAAGGTTTTTTAAATTGCAGAAATACGTATTTCTCATAGGCAAAAAATAAAAATGAAATGCTACTCCATGGTACCCACTTCTCGTTCTTTTTGAACTGCAACGTCTTATGAGAATTGATCGAACTCTGGTCTGTTCTGTCATCCCATGGTCAATGTTTCCTATTTCGAATGCTCTGCCCTGTCCTCCAATTCAATTGCAAGAGTTTATTCGAACATGGCAAAATCAGCATGAGTGTGAAACATACAGTAGCGCCAAAAAGTGAGTAGTCACTTTTTCATTCTACCATAACTTTTGAACGCCAAAAGGTATTGAAATGAAACTTGGGCAGTACCTTGAACATGCATAGAATATTATTTTGCTTATAGTAGGGTATAGGAAATAATCGATATTATTGAGTAGTGATGACGCAATCGCAGTGCACTATTTCGAAAAGCCATTATTCCTGGCAGGATGTTTTCTAACCCCCAATACTTTTTATGCATAGACATGTGATTGAGGGCTACCCAGGAAAAAAGTTCAAGTTGCAGCCGCTTGCTGCAGAGGTTGCAGGACTTTTGCAAAATCAAGGTCGGATTTTCACATCTCCGCTCCCAGACGTGCTAGAGACTCGCTCTAAGGATCATTCTGCTTCTTATGACGAGTAACTAAGATCCTGAGAGTATGGTAGAGATTGACCGGCATTTACAGTTTTGAAACTCAAAAGTTACTTTTTATGATGATCCATGTTTGACAACGTGCCAATCCAAGGGTGCATTTTGTAGACACATGGTTTTGGTGCAGGAACATTGCAAAACCATCCAAGATTAACACCTCAAAATTTTAGAGCAATTGCTCTTCTGTCCAGTCTGCTGTGATCGATTTACATATATTCTATGCATGTTCAAGGTACTGCCCAAGTTTCATTTCAATACCTTTTGGCGTTCAAAAGTTATGGTAGAATGAAAAAGTGACTACTCACTTTTTGGCGCTACTGTACAAGGTGAGCTCACGGTGTCCAAGGAGCGGGGCATCACCTCCACAAACCACTCTCTCCGCACGTCGGACAGTTGGGGTCTTCGCCGAAGAGCGCGCGAGTCTTGAGGCAGCTTGCGTGGTAGATGTGTGCGCGGCCTCTGCACCGCGCCACATCCTCCGTCTCCGTTTAGAGCGCGCAATTCTAAACACGCAACGGGCCCCAAGGTTTTGTCATAAATGCGTAAACAAATACATAGAACGAACGATTTATTGTCACAATCATGATCAATCAATTAAAATATTCAATTCTTCTGGCTTGGATGAAGACGTCATGCATCAGAAATTGTGGTGTTGATGCATCGTGAACACTATTCGATCGTGAATAACGACCAGTCCATCGGAGATCAGCACTTTTCCAACGTGATCGTAGGTGTGTTTTTGTTGTTGGCCACAGCTTGAAGAGAACAATTAGAAATTCGGTTCACTGATGGAAGTTCTTCAGCTCTTCTATTGTAGTTCCAAGCGAGAAGCACTGTCGAGAACGTGTAGGGTTCTGAGAAAAAAATGATTAAAAAGTATCTAAAAGGAAAGGAAACTAATATCGCGACAAAATCAAACAGAAATGAGCTCGAAAGTGATGAACTGGAGCTAGAGAGTTCAAGTCAGAATTAATAATGGCAAAACTGCAACCGAGAGAAGCTGATTTATGAGAGCGGTTTGAAAATGCGCGCCATGATAATAACTTTGTTGTGATTGATCTATAAATTAGCAATGACTCGGAATGTGACGAAGACAGGAATCGAAATATCTGCTTTATCAAAATACACATTTTATCAACAATCCTGCGTGACATACTAAGAGCTTGTCTAGAATAGCGACTCCGTCTGCCCCCATTTTATGATTTCAGCCATCATTTATTCTATCTCTTCCTTTTCGGACTGATCGTCTGCTGTTCTGCAAATATTTTGTTAAAACAACGCCATACATTTTAGGGTACTTTTTAAAGTGTGGTGGAATCATTATTTACCTTGGTATTCCTCTGTATGAACCCGCGTCTTCCTCTTCCTCCGCTTCATTATATTCAGTCTTGACCTGATTGACCGTCTCCTCCCTGTAATAATTATGGAATTGCTCTTTTATTATATGGTGGGAAATTCCTCATTCTTGCTTTCCTTTACTTTTTTTATAAAGAAATGGTGGAAGAAAATGGCTCAACAAGAACAAACCATTCAGTTCTAGGATCGTTCTAGAATTTCAAAATCTTACCTCTCACAGAACTTTTGAACTGATTGATCGAGGTTCTCGTGATTGTTCAGACCTGAAACTATATACTTTTTAATGATAAAAAGGGTGAAAATTTTGCTAGCGTAACTCTGATAAGAATCGAAACTTACATAGTTTTGTTTCCGTAGACAGGCCTCTTAGAAATGAGCAATCGAGAACGAGTAGGGTTCTGTGAACGAATACATGTGAGCATTCAGAAATAAAATTACGAGAATCGACAAATGGAGAATATGAACAGA
This sequence comes from Pristionchus exspectatus, assembly GCA_911812115.1. Classification (NCBI taxonomy): domain Eukaryota; kingdom Metazoa; phylum Nematoda; class Chromadorea; order Rhabditida; family Neodiplogasteridae; genus Pristionchus; species Pristionchus exspectatus. Next base: position 382,178 of record OU461582.1, on the reverse strand, counting down.
AAAAAGTAAGATTTCAGATCGTCAGAAGAATTGAAAGGAGCGAAGTGAAGGAAAGTCAGGGGAGGAAAGGAGAGGAATGTGATCTATAGCGGCATTGCGGCGCACACATCTGGACATTTGTCACTGGCAACCTCTAGAGAGACTGTGGACAGTGAGAAGTAGAGAGCGAAATACGGGCGCCGTCTCTTCATTTTACACACTCTCTCGCCTCTCTGACCGGTGAGATAGTGTGAAGAATGAAGAGACAATCACCCGTATTTCGAACTCTAGTGAGAAGGGAGAAGGATACACAAGGAGACACGCCGTCACCTTTTTTTGCCCATAATAATTACACCGACCAGTGAGCATCACATATCGTAATCATTACACTAAACATATCGAAGGATACCATGTTCATTTCTTTTACGCAGAGTAATACCGAAGATCTAATAATGTTAGCATCAATCCGAAGATCTAATAAAGATCTAATAATGTCAGGAACAGAATCGAATTTAAAAAATGCGCGTGCAAAATAAAATGGATGACGAAATCGATTGAGAAGTTGAATAAGACTGTCAATGGCTGCAGTAGCTTCATAATCACAGAGATTCCTAGCTAATGGACAGGTACGAGTAACGAGAGAGGCTCGTTGGAGACAGGGGCGGAGCGTCGCGGTAGATTGATGGTGCGATTATACTGCTTGCAAGGGATATCATAGGAGAGAGAAGAGGGGGGATGGGTAGTTAGTATATACAAAATGAAGGCGTTCTTCATTAAATATAAACAATGCCTCATCAAAGACTGAATGTTTATATGATTCATCGAATCATAGTTAGTTGGACGTAAAAGTTCCATTATTTGGTAAACTCTTTATCACTGCGAGAACTGCTTACAATAAATGCCACTTCTTTGAATTGTGAAATCTTCCGGAATTTATTAAGAATATCGTCCTAATGATGCGCCGGTGGTGTCTACTCCAGATTAAAATTGCTCATTAGCAGCTCCATCAATCCATTGACGAATTAGCGAAATCCAAAGATAGACGGGAGATACTGAAAAAACTAATTTCATAGACATTATGATAAACAAAAAAAATACTTAGCCTTCCGAAAAGCTTTCGAAAAAATAGATATTTGTTTTCGAAAAAAACTTACAAATCCACATTTACTCCTCTTCTTTTGAACTGGTTCTTCACATGTCGGTGAAGATGTGTGGGTAATCACGGCACGCATTCCAAACGAGGTTGACGATGTCCTCAGAAAGCTGAAAAAAGTAATTTATATTGATGAGCCATTCTGTCCACATTTAAACTGAGATGATTCATTCCCAGCTAATATTGTATTGGGTTTTTTTCAAAACAACAAAACGATAAATACTTACGGGTACATTTTCCATGGCTCGTAAGTGAAAACTCTATTGAATCCTGATGTGCACTCAATACCGACGTAGACGTGGTCTGAAATCGAAAATTCATTCAAATCAGAAAAAATAGAATGTAAAAAAACGAACCATTGACGACCTTGATCTCCGTAAGTCCGGGTACTGGAGTTGATGATTCATTTTAAAGATTTTAGTTATAGGCTCGAGGCAACGATTTGCCTGTGCGGGACAGGAATGGAGTCAAGGGAATGGGAGGTGGGTGGAGATAAGTATGGTGTCACATCGGAAGCTGCAGATTGGATACTCCAGTTTGAGGGAGGAGATGAAAAATAAAAGGATATGGCGAAACAAGCGCTGCCACGGGGTGAAAAAGTGTAGCAAAGGGAGAAAGAGCTGCTAAACAGCGTAGCGGCCGATACGCAGATCTTGAAAAATCATCACCCTTCGATAAATTGCAAGAAGAAGAAAAAAACGCTTTTTTTTTGTTTTTTATCAAGTGATGAAATTGTGCTTGGCAATGAAAGATGGGAACATTTTCAACGAAAGAAACATTTCGTTTTCCCATTCACTGCAGACGGAGAAGTGGTGCACATTAACCACGCATTGTGAATGAAACTTGAAATTCGGACTCTTAATTCCGCACATTCTCTCGTCACTCTGACCGGCGAGAGACCATGTGAATAGAAGAGGCAATTCCGTATTTTGAGGACTACCGTAAAAAGAAGTGGTTCAAATTGAAGCTGTAATGTGTACTGTAATTGCAGTCGAACGTGAATAAAAGGCGGCTGTTTTGACCCAACTACAACTCCTGAAATGTGGATCCCTTTCTTCCTTCTTCTCCAGCTGTCGTGCTTGGCGAAAGGTTCGATTTTAATGCAGTTTGACGGAATGTTGAACCTTGGTCACTAGTTAGATGAATGGGGGACTCAAACGTTAATTATGAAATGTCCGCATATTTTTATTTACAGGAGGAAAAATTGAGGTAGCCGGAGGTGTTTTCACAGCGGCCGGTCTTGCCATGGTAGAAGGCCCAACAAAGAGCATGCTTCAGGTAAGATCAAAAAAAATCATTGAAAAAAAGAAAAAAAATCAAAAAATTGGCAAACTGATCAATTCTCAGAGTACTGCAACAGGATTGGGCGAACTCAGTGCCGTTAAAAGTGGCAAGGAGACAAACAAAAACATACGATCCGTCATGAAATACCTGGAAAAGGTTGTTTTATTTTTATTTTTTATTTTTTAGAAAATTATGATTTAGATGAGATTGGACGTGTCCGCCAGTTACACAGAGCAAGAACTAGCAGCACCCGCAAATCCTTTGCGGAGGTTTCAACTCTGTTTTTTTTTCTCAAAATAACAACAACATTTTTTAAGCTTATAGGAAAAGCTAAAACGCTCATGAAATTATTCGAAGATACAGTTGAGTATCCCGAAGATGAATTAATGAAAGGCCGATTCATAGAGCAGGCTAAGGAATCGAAGCCATACTCTATGATTCTGTAGGTTGTAGATATGATTCTGAACAGATATATGAACAGCAATAACAAAAAATATACAATATTTTTGTCTTGTAAATGTTTTTTTCAGGCAGTCAAGGACATCATTAGCTCCGACTACAGCAATATTCTCGCCGCAGACATGGGGAATGACATTTTCATCAGCTGAAAACCCTGAGAAAGACGAGAGATGACGTCATGGCGCTGTTGAACATGCTGGTGTGTAAAATACTCCATGAAAATATTGATTAAAATCATTTATTTATTCACTAATTTTCAGTGCGTATAGAAGTCTACACAATCAGCTTGCAGTATCCTGACACGGTAGGTATCTACCAAACCTGCCAAATCGGAACGAAGTTTGTTTTTTATCGTGCAGGCATTACTTTCTGTGTTTCTCAATGAACTGAAATATCGATTCAGAATTCTCCTCCTTCAAAACCAACGTGAATAAGGTGGGCGAATTGGTGGACTACATTTGGAAAACCATGGACGACTTTATCGAGAACTTCGATTCAAAGGTATCTATGCAACTTTTTCAAATCTAAGACGCTAAATTGAGGAATACTTCGACAAAGTAGAGCGCATAATCGCCGCGGTTATGGAGGAAAACGGGCAAAAGAGCAATTCGGCAAAAGCAGAGGCACTGATGGATCGATTGCAGGATATTTACACAAAGCCAGTAGTTCGCTAACAGAACTTTTTTTTTGAATCATTCTTCTATTGAAAATAGCGCTATTTATCAAGAAGGTGTATGGTGACTGTGATTCGAGATTAAGAAATGACGAAGCACTTCAGAGATCGTTTCCTCGTGGCGGTTCTGGATGACGAAGAGAAATGTGACGGACGAAAAATCTACGATGCGGAGCCGGTTTGTTTTTATTGACTATTTTGCACTTATAATTTTTCATTTAATTACCATTCTTCATTATCTGTCTTGGATTGCGATACAGATTTGATTCTTTTAGAAAAACGTCGCCGTCAGTTTCATTCACAATACCATCGTCTATCGTTCAACGAATATGAGCGCATACAAGAGGTCGACTTCGACAAGATCGCTACTGATCTCCCGATTGCGGTAGCCCCGCTGTCCGGGCTATGGTGAGACTACATATACTTGTTCACAGTACTTCCAGATTTGTTGATTCCGTTACTACTGGATCCATAAACCAACAATATGTGCATTGACTAAGAGGATTCCATAAACTTTGCATCATCGCTGAGTCATTCAGCTCTACGAACTTCGCCAAAGAAGTGCGCGGTAATGTCACCGGGGCAGGGTTTATTGTGCATGATCACAAATGTGGTATGGAAGTGAAAAGCGATCCGAGGTTATATTAATTGATTAATTCATTAATTAATAATATTTTGAACATTGAAAATTGCAGATCTAAAGCCCACGAGGAAACATCGTTCAAGTGCATCTCGAAAAGCATTCCAAATGCGATCAATAACGTCAAGAACATGACGAAAGAGAAGGAACTTGCCAATCCATTCAAGAGACCGATGAGAGTTATTGCTTATCCGTTCTGAGTTGTTCAGTGATGGTGATAATATACTGCAAATATTTCGTACTTTTGATTTCGCTGACAGATCATATTCTCATTTTGGGATTTGAATCCATCGGCACTACTGGAGTAACGATTTTGTACATTCTGAGAACACATTCTGAGAATTCTTTTTTACATTCTGATAATCTCGCATGCTGAATTCCATGCTTATTTTTTTATATTCTGAAGACAGCCAACATGAAATGCTTGTGCTTCCCTCTGGCGCGCCTCGGTCTCTTTTACTGACCTTTACTAGGGTGTTTCCGATCTTGGGCTCATATGCCATATTTCCTTCCTCATTATTTCAAGTTCTCTCGTTAAAAATGCTAGACGACGATGTTAAGAGGATCGGCGATTTGCGAATGGCGGTAAGCACTAGTTTCCATTTTTTTTTTAAATTATCATTTCAATATTGAAAGGTTATTTTAATTATCATCTACTTTTCTGTGATACCGTTTGAATAACTATTGAGTTGAATTCATGATATCTAATTCCAGGCCTGCGGGCTCTCGTTCTCCGACCAGATTGGCCTTGTAGTTCAGAAGGATACGGTGCAGCTCACGCACTGATCAAGAACGAAGCAATTGATGTGAGATTGTCGTTACTTTAAGTGCATTTTAGTGATAAATTGAAAAAGGTATTCCATTTGTCGCTTACAGGTGCTGAAATTCACGATGAAATCTCTGAGTGATGAGCGCACAATGGTATCGAATGGGATGCGAACAGGTTTTTTTGTTTGAACTTTTTTTAAACTTTTGACTGTTTGATTGTGAGAGATTGGCAAATTCAATTTTTCTTATGATCTCAGTAATAAGTAATCACTAAACTCTTTCAGAAACGATACGATACGAGAACAAATCTATGGGTTGTGTGAGGCGCTGGAGCTCATTCTCAAGTACAAAATCCTCTCGTCAACTTCAGAATCGACCTGTTCCGACAAGGTACAAATTGACTATAATCTCGATTTTTAATTTTATGTTTATTCCAGAAACAAGAGATACTCGAAACCGAAGTCGAAAACGACTCTGGCTTTGCGAATCAGGTCGAATTCGAGCCCAATCATGCTCTCAATTCTGGAAATGTCGACTCGGGACAACCGATGCAACCCCTAGAAGTGAGGATTCAAATTATTTAATTAAATAAATTCAAAATTTAGGATTCCGCTGAGAACGCCGAAGATGCAATAGACAATCAGCACCTTGCCGGTGTTCCCAAACTCGAGGTATCATTCTTTTTTGCGTTCGGTTTTTTCAAAACACATCCCTTAGTTCATAGTGAGCGAAGCGACATATTTATTTGGAAAAAAGATGAGTATGTATTACAGGATGCACTCTTTGAGGAACTTGTTACGCCATTAAATGATCACGTGAAAGACGTACGTTCACATTTCATATTCCGTTTGTATTCGAGCTTTGCAGGAACCGGATACCTCGATGATGAGGAAAATGGCAATGACACAGTCCTGGAGGAAATGACGACGGGCGAAATGGAAGTCGATGTGAGTCCATTGATATGAAAACCTCTTCACTGTCAAAACTGTCGATCTGTGTAGCAAACTTAAAAATGATAACCACAATCTTCCTCACAGGAACTCAGCACGGATGATGATGAAGATCCTGGTCATCATTTGAATGAACCTAACGAGAATGTGATTACTAAAAATGCTGAGAATTCACGGAAAATTAATCGTAAAGATAAACTCCGTAAAGTCAAGACTCACTCAACGCAGAATAAGCGTAAGTTTTTGGTCACAATAATATCAATAATATTTTCTAATTTATTTTTTTTTCAGGTGACCACAATTCATCTAGTCCCTACAAGTGTAATGAATGCAACATCGCTTATCTTCATAAGCGCAATCTCCAAGATCATATTAGAATCAAACATGACGGTGGGCAAATTTTAAAAAACTTAAAATCTCAAATGTGAAAGCCGAGTAAACAAAATTTTTCAATTTCAGGAATGGTTGATTCTCGAAAGCAATTCCAGTGTGATAAATGTGATAGTCGCTTTGACCGAAAAGATTCTTTTAAGCGACACATGAACTCGCATTCAAGTAAGGACTATTTAATCAGTGCTGTAGCTAAACAATTTGCGGTTTGCGCGAACTTACTGAGAAAAAACTCCATTTTGAGCTAAACAACCCGAGAAACCATTCACGTGTAAATCTTGTGGGGAAACATTCATGTATCATGGAAGTCTTTGGAAGCACACGAAAAAAACACTCAAGTTAGACTTTTTGATTGATTTTTCTAAAAAAAAAAAAAGAGAACCACGCAGTGGTAATGATTGTGAACCAGAAAAATAATTTACATGATACACTTATATTTCAGATGATGTAACTGTGAGGAAACCGTACGAATGCGACACTTGCAATTTTCGATTTGCTGAGAAGCACCATCTCAAGAATCATAAAACGAGACATTCACATTAGACGCCGTACCCTTCTATCATACTTATCACTTTAATTGTGTATGCCTTTCATGACTACAACGTTCACATTACACTCTTGAATAATTTTGCTCAATTTCATGGTAATTTGTAGTCGCTTTGAGATATTTGTAGCGTCATTATTTATCCATAATAAGATCTGAATCCAATAAATTGGCTCTCCTCGTTGAAGCATAAATTTCTTTCCTCGATTGTTGCTTTTCTTTCCGGCACATAGTGCATGCCAATAAAGACTAAATAAATTCGTTCGTAAATTCATTTACATCCATCACAACTTTTCTGTTTGCGTGATATATGAATGTCAACGCATCCTGAGCCACAGTGACAAAAGGTAAGATGAGGGTGCGACAACCGTCGCAATAAATCAGCGTCAATCTCACTTCCCATCTTCCAACTGTTTCTCCCCTTCCAACTCTTTCTATAAAACAGTTGCTCTGCAACCCACAACTCATCCAGACAGTCCATTGCTTTCAAACTATCCTCTAAACTTTTGAAAATCGGACAATCGTCACTTCATTTAACGCACACTTTGATCGGGAAGAAATCGCGAGAAATAAAGAGACAAGTTTCATTGGTTTGAAATCCTACCTCCCAACTTACTGCCAATTGTTACTTCGTATAACTTTTCCATCTTGTTCGTAAATATTCGCGATGATCACCATATATTTGTAGAATCCTACCCGTTCTCGGCTACCATTATGGCAACACGAACAAAGGCTACGAGATCCTTACCGACATTCAGTAAGTTTCGTTCCCTACAAGTAATTTCATTGTTCGAATAATGCGAGATTGATGTCACTAGCTGATTGCAGAGACCGCCCCATCCTCTGTCAGAGGCCGCACTCGCCAAGTTGGCCGACGAAGCGCGTGTGCGGCGATAAAATTGAAGCGCGAAATTCTGAGCCTCAATATGGTGGTAGACTTCGTGGTAGAAGAATGTCTTCGCCTCAAAATGAGAAAGAAGGTTAGCTATTTGTTATACTATGATTTTTATTACTGTATGCACCAGTGGAGAGTGAGATAAGATAATTTCAGTTAATAATGCATGCCTTTATCAGAGACCTGTCGTGCCGAACCCGAGTTTCTCGTCGTCCCCGAGTCCGTCTCTTCCTTCTAAAACTGTGAATATTGACTGACAGGAGCAGAATAATTAGGATGGTAGCCATGATTCTTGCAACAGCAATCCCTTTGCAGAAGAAAGAGGTCCAGACTCCGCTCAATCCGAACGCAACTCCGAAGGCACCCATGATGCGGGGAAAGTAGGAGAAGAAGAGAACGAAGCATTAATACCTACCATGAATAAAATAGCTTTTTTGTTAATGAATATGATGAGAATGTGCGTCCTGGAACGCTTACAAGGCACTACAGTTCAAAATACGGGTAACATTTAATTTCTTGTACTTACTCTCTCACAACTCAGACCGGTGAGAGAGTACGTGACATAAATTGACAAATACCCATAGTCCAAACTCTACAAGCCACTGTTCAGTAAGCGAGAGAAACGAAGAGCCCGCTCCTCTCCTCCTCATCAGTCAGCCCTTCCATTTATTTATTGTGATTTGAATGAATAATAAATAATGGTCGTTGAATGACCTTGTAGTGGAACACTTTCTGTAATCGCCCCACTGTCTCATTTCCGTTCCTCCCCTACCCCCCCCCCCCTCAATCGCTTCTCCCTGTTGGAGGTGACTCCTTTCACCCGCGCCAGATGGGATTCCAAGATCACTCGCCTCTTCCTTTCGCCAGTTCTCTTGTTCGTTGTCTTCACGAGCAATTGACGCGTCTTTTCGGCAGTCATGCAGTATCAGAAACGACAGGCATTATCTCACATAGAGAACTCGTGGAACTCTGCCTGTAATTGGGCATACTGTCTCTTCTTTCCCCTCCCCCTATTCCCTTCGCTCACTTGTCAGTAGTGTTTACAAATTGGCACGCGACTCTTCTCATTGTGCATGCTCTCTTGTATGTCTGGCCGACGAGAGAGCATGCAAAATGAGGAGAGGCGAAATCCAACTCCCCTTCACTCACTTGTCATTGTGGAGGTCACTGTTCACTTTGGCACCAGATGTGTCCTTGTTGACGGTCGTTCCTAGATAATGATCTCGCAACGGTTTCCAAGCATGGATAATCTCGCTTTGTCCATCTTTGCTGTTCTTCCCCGCAAATTCCCTCGTCATTCGCCTAATCATCGTTGCTTCTGTCTCGAGTTTTCAGAAAATTATCATGTTCAGTTTTGTTCATTACTCGATCTTTCTTCGCGAGCTTGTCTCAATCTTTTTTTTGCGTCATTTATGCACCGTTTTACTACTCCTTTCACAACAATGCCTCCTTACTCCCAGAATTCTACGCGTTCTCGACCATGTATCAACATCAATGCCGTGGATAGAACAATAAAATCACCTCATCAATCCCTTCATCTCGCATGTGAGCATTCTCCTGCACTTCTACAGCAAGGTTGGTGTTGAATGGAAAGACCGATTGATGTATTCTAGAGGGTGATTTCATAATGACTAATGAGAATTAGAGTGAATCTGTTCATTACAGTACCCTCTTCGGACTCGTATCCATTCGAAATTATTCCTACAGAGGTTGGTGTCTTTGTTCCTCTTGGACAGAATGAGAGATAGCCATCTTTTAGATGGCTCAAAAGATTCACTCGTAGTTACCACCGCGAAATTTGAGATCTCTGGCAAAGAAATGTGGAAGAATGTGGCAAATCGCAAAGGAAGAAGTCGAAAATGCGATTTAGATTTCTGGCGATCAAACAACGCTTAAGGATATGCTTTGTATCGTATTCAAACGGGAGGAGACTGCCATCGCTTTCTATAGTGAAGAGGAAAGTTTCAATGAGAAGGAGCTGATGAAAATAATCCCTTATCTCGTTAAGAATGTGATCGACGAGATATGGATTGATATCGATTATGTGAGTTTCAATCAGGAAGAGATGATGTCGAAATTAATATTCAGGAATCGATCTCGTACCGTAGACAGTGACTTCTCCATAAGAGACTCTCGCCCCTGATCAGCCCTCGATTCTCACCCGAGAGAAGACTCATCATCTCCTTTCCTCAGTCACCTATCTCGTCCGTTGACGAATTATGAGAAATAATTATCAATAATATGTTGTGAGTGATGCTGTTATCGGAAATAAATATTAATATTGATGAGAGTGTGCAAGGATTCAATGTCAAAGCACCGAATAGAATGGACAGAGCGTCTCATGATTGTTCAAGGTCGCTGAGGAATATCATTACCCTGTTGAGATCACAGAATGCCTCAAAAACCTTTTTCCAAAGCAAACAAGAAAAACGAAGGAGTTCTCCCAAGGGAGTTTGCGCAATCTTTTCCTGGGGAGCAGAACTGACAGTGTCATCAATCACTCTTGCAGTTGGGGGAAGGGAGGGGGAGTGGGGAGTCTCGCGCATGCACCGCAAAGATGTGGAAATGTTTCCCACGTTCACGCATTGCGCCTATTCCTCACCGTTTCCCTATTGGCGCTCGTGTGTTCAGTGTAGATTATTCCGACGTCCATTCATCTTGAATCTCAATTCATCTCTAGGAAATCAGAGGGGCGGCAAAGAGCATAAAGCCTACTCTCAGTGTGTCTATCTAATAAATCTTCTGCCGCAAAATTCTACTCGTTCTCTTCCAACTGCTCTATCTACCTCCGGTCAATCAACGACTCATTTGTCAACTGCGAGTTATAATTCTATCCTTGAACAACCTTATTCAACCATCGTGTGACAAGCACGCATCAATTCATGTGCTGAGAAGAAGTGCAAGGTCGAGAAAACCTTTGTGAGATAAAGAATTTATTGTTTGTCTGTTCACAACAACGTTTGAGTAGGAATTGGATGGAGTTTGACAAAGCTGACAACGTTTATACCCCGAATATTGTGTAGACTATTTCGAATACAATTTCATATAAAGAAAAAATCGAGCAGTCGTCTCTAGGGAGTTTAAATAATCTCCTCAAGAACAGCAGAAGTGTCATCCATCATTCTGGCTAGCAGAAGGGAAATGGGAGGAAGTGCCACAAATTCCCAACGAAGAGTTTGAAAGGGGTGCATTCGTTTTAACCGGCTAAGCGGTAGAGTGCGCAATGCAGGTCGCCGTCTCTTCATTCCACGCTCTCTCTCCCACTTGACCGGCCGAGAGAGTGTGGGAAATGAAGAGACGGCGACCCGTATTGCGCGCTCTACTAAGCATTGCGCATATTCATCAGCTTTCCAATCAGCGCTCTTGTCTTCTACAAATCCTTGTCTATTTCGAGTCTAAATCCATCACCCGTGGGAATTAGAGAGGACGGAGGAGAACATAATCCCTGCCTTGCTTCCCATTTTCTTTCGCTTTTTGGCTAGCTTTTGCTCTTTTCTCTCTCATTTTCTTCAAAAAAAAAATCCGGTTCGAGAATGTAATGTAATTTCTATCCTCCTTCCTTCACCTATGTTTCATTTCTTGCAGATATTCATTTTTCTATCTTTTCTTCAGTATCTAATTTTCCATCTTTGTCAGAACCCTGCTCGTTCTCTGCCAATGCACTCTACTCACGCGGTCCAACCACTGGATTATGACCTTTTGAGACTTCACATTCATTCAAGTAATCGAGATTTCCCGGCTGTCTTCAGTGTTACACAAATCGCCACTAGACCTCTGGTCATTGCATCGAGCCGGTGCTTATTCATTAATTTTTATGCATGAGGGTGGAGAGTTTATCTTGTGATAAAGAAATTGAGTGATTGAATGCACATCAAACGGAAGAATCGTATAAAAGGACGTGCACAATACGGGTCACCATTGATTAGCCTCACGAGCGGGTAAGAGAGTGTGCGAAATGAAGAGACGGCGGCCCGTATTGCGCACTCTAATGGAAGGGCAATTATGTGACATAATTTACGTCTCAAGGGAATTTCGTCCTCAAGAAGAGCTGAAAAGCCAGAGTCTTACATCAAGTGAGAGGAAGGAGTTAGAGGGGTGATGGGGCGAGAGAGTCTCGTACGTGCATAATCCCTCCCTCCTCTGTCTTTCCATTCGCTAAGCTCCCACTGTTTCCTATTTTCATCATATTTGTTTGGTCTCAAGACTGAAACACGCGATTCTTTGTCTTTGTTCCGTTACTCACTTTTCCCTTCCTTTAATTGTTTTCGAAATTTCTTTGCCGTGCCTACGCGTTTCCATATTTTTCCCTTACAGAACCCTACTCGTTCTCACCTCACCGATACAACGCCCTATCTACAAGTACTGTCACAGCGCCCACAAACCAATCGACTAAGAAGGCCACTTGTTCTCTATCGCGCTTCTTTACGTAATTGTTCCTGCTCCAAGTAGGACAGATTGCTGGTATCATGTGATAAAGAATTGATTGGAAGCAATCGAAAGACGATGGTATTAGCAACAGTACAATGGGCAAATAGACGGAGAAGTACATAGAACTTTTTCGCCCTAACTAATTCAATATCTATTCACCATGGACTGTGAAGACGATAATAATTGAAAGTGGGGTTTTTTCATGGTATCTCGCCGGCTGATGTAAGATATCATGGAATTTGACTAATGACGGCACTCTCTTCAGTTTGCACATTCTCTCGCCGTCCAGATAAACGAGAGTAAAACGAAAATATGATACTCTTTTTCTTGCGAGACCAAACGCTTGAGAATGAGTCATGCTCCCAGTGGACGCTTTCTCACACGAAACTCCGCCCACAAGCATTAGGAACAAGGTTGACTCGGACTGTTCATTCACACTCGATTAAATCGTTCGGCTTGGTCATCTATTATCTTCAATTTTATTTTATTTTTCAAATATATGTTGCGATTAGCACCTGTCTGTTTCTTAACGTTTTTTTTACAGAATTCTACGCTTTCTCAACACCCCTGAAAGAACAAAGACCCTGAAAGAACAAATGCAATTTTTTTATAAAAGAATTTTTATAAAGACTACCACCTTTCCTCTCCCACAAGAAAACCAGCAACAGCATTGCAGACACCAATCTAGTCGATCTAGTCCAATCTAGTGTCACATTTCATCACCTTTCTGTCAATAAACACCTTTTCCTCTTAGAGTTCCTCTCAGAGTTGACTAAGGATGCTCATTCGCAGTCGAACAAAATGTTTGAGCTTTCCGCTCTCATCTCTCTTTCTTTTCCCTCCCTTTCTCTCTTCAATAACATTTTTTAATGTCATAACACTTTTTTTAGAAATCTACACTTTCTCAACAATGCGATTGGCAGAACCTTGAGCGCCTTGAAAATATTGGTGAGATTTTTCCTGATTTTGGGGTCGAATTGTCATAATCTAGATAAGTATGGTGATCATTTCACTACAGATGGATCATGACAAAATGATGCGAAGTGAGTTTGAAGCGAGCGGAAACTTGGAGTACTAAGTGGATGGAGAAGAACGGATCGGGAAACACGAGATGCGATCTGTATACACATAGATTGGAAGATTTAAACGGCATCGACATCTAAAGTTGATGGTATCGACAACTCCTGGCATTCATTATTCTGAAGATAAGGGACAATTATTCCATCCGTACCAGTCGGCAACGATTTACGTGTTCATCCATTGTGCACTCAAATGATTTCTTAATGGAGATTTCCACGGTGTGATGAATGAGAAGAAGAGCTAAAGCCACATTCGAAGGAACAAATTTCGAAATTGTATTGACTTTTGCGGAAATGAAAATAAACGATTGTTTTAATTTTGTATTGCTTGATACGATATTAACAATAACAGATCACTTAAAATTAAAATTGTATTAGGGAATTCGACAGAGAAAACCACTAGAAATTTTTAAATTCAATATCCAATTATTAGAGGTTTGTCGTTGTATTATTATAATAAGTATTAGACGGATGGGATAGCGATAATGATCCTGCAGGTTGAACTGCGACTTCGTTGCTACGGAGGATGTGAATCTTGTAGATTTGATAACTGCCTGAGAATAGACCGTCCTTCGAAGGAAAACGTTAAAAAGAGCGACAATTCTGTCGAGAGATACCTTTTGTGGCAATTTCCATTTTCTTGCATACTAAGCCTTTGGTTCACTCAAGACAGAGGAGTTAGAAAAATAATCTCACTTTTCGATAAGGACTGTACAGTGCAATGGTCAGTATCGATGTGAATGAAGAATGGAGTAGAAGGCAGACGATTATGATGTAGCCGGCGACTGAAAATGATGTTCATCGCTTGTTTACTTAAAAAAAAACCCAATGTGAGCAAATATTGGAGAGACATCACTTGGAAACTCTAAAACTGACAATTTAATCACAGAGAAAGCGGTCGCAACATCTGACGCCTAATTACAGCCTCCGAATTCTACTTTGCCTACTTTCCGGTGTTGCAGATGTCCATTTCTAACCAACTACACCCTATTGCCACTAACCACTGTCTATTGAGGCGCAAACTACGTACTAACACTAGCTATTGTATTGTTTTTCCGCGCAGTCTATCGAATAACTCACTATTCGAGTGGAAGTTGAACTCGAAGATGGCAATAGAAGTGAGGGCAATCAATGGGCAGAGAAGGACCACAAAAGGGACCGAAGCCTGAAAATGTTTTTTTCCATTCCAATTTTACGTGCTACGTTTATCACATTGGTAGAATCGATTGCTAACTAAAATTTGTTTAAAAAATGAGAAAAAAATTAACCTGAACGCCCAACTGTCCGAGGAAACGCGTATGCAATCGCTTCGTTCCACGGCTCATCTTGACACTTTGCATGTGGAGTAGTCTAAAAAGTAGATCTAATTTGAGCACTAATCATAAAAAAACGAGAAAAAACACGAAAACAAGTATTATAACTGACTTGAAAATAGTAAGAACCACCATGAGAATGTACGAGCAAATAGCGATAATGATCACGGAGATAATTACAACGCTCAACCAGAAATCTGAATTTTTAAAAACTTTTTTCTAATCTTCTTCTAATCAAAAGCAACCTCCGAGTTTGTTCAAATCGTAGACGACGAAGGATTTGTATTCATCAAAAGTGACGACGACTTTAGGATAGCGCTGAAACAATGATGTACCGTTGCAAATTGATGATAATGGCTCAGTAACACCTACCATCATTGAAACCACTGACCACTGCAAGATACTTCCTCATGTCGTCCCGCTTCAATTGCTGTCCAATAGGAGCGAACCACCAACCGACAAACACAGTTGCGAGGACTTTGCCCCAGATGATGTGGAAGATCTGGTATACGTAGATATTGTTCACATCATAGTTGACAGTTTCACTAGGGATGCCTTGGAAAGAAATGACTGAAATCGAGAGAGTCCCTTTACTCACCAGAATGGCTTATAGGCAAGTTTCGGAAAGGCGGTTATCAACACAACACGCAAGCGAAAATTGAATCCGTCCAGGATAGAGGCGAGATCGAGCGCGCATAGGAGAATCCAAACACACTGCAATTTCACCAGTTATGTACGAGAACATTAGCAAAAAATTGAGAAAGGCGAAATTCTCACCAGTGCTCCATGAACGACTGCTGGATTGTCCGTGCAATCGACGTACAAGTAGGCACATGAAAATAATTATTACATTTCAGCGCTTTCAAGGACTTCAATGAAAAAATCTTGTCATGTGATTGCCACATCACTTCAACCACGCAAGTTTCAGATCATGCGTCATGGTAAAAGTCATACCAACGATCGGCAGCACAAATATCGGCCCTGGTAGGGTGCACAACTGAGTCAGGAAAGGGCATGCGACGATCTGGTACAGACAGTACTTGTATACTCCAACGGAACGAGTGCTGTGGACCTGAAATTTATAATTATTGTCTTTTCCTTCCTCATTTCTCGATCCATAAATTTCTGCAGATATTTGAGCATTTCCAACTATTGTGCTAGATAAAATGTGCTTCACTTGCTTACTTGAATGATTCGAATAGTAATCAAAAAGAGGATTGTGTTGAACACCTCCATGGTTCGCACGAAGCTGAAGTGAATTTTTTAATTGAGTAAAAAGTAACCAAAAAATCAAATAAATGAACATACACCATAAGCCCCGCATCGCTCTTGAGCAGAACCAGATCGCTTGCATTCATTTCAACTGAGAAAACTCACTTCTTCGAAAAAGTTCACATAAATGCCGGTAAAAGTCTGCATGATAATTCGTGGTTAGATGACTGCTTCCTTCAATTACACCCTTTGAAAACATCACCAGCCATTTCAATTTTTTGCCTGTGCAAAGTGCAGGTTGAGTTTCAAATAAGAAATTTTTTTACGAGTGATCAAATGAATTACTATACAATCACTGATTTCGAGCGTAATTTTTTCTTTGCTCCATTAGAATGGCGATTTCCACCCAGTGTCACTATCTGATCAACTAAAAAGCTCATTTTATGTTTCTCCTCTACAAGGCTACAAGGCTCAGCCACTGGGTATGAATGTTGTAAATTTATTGCTGAATGGATGTGTTGCTCTCATCGTTTCTCTTGTCTAACTAGGTGTATCCATCGCATTTTCACGATTTAGATCGAAGGCACCAACTAGCGACTACAAAAGATTGGCAAAACATAAACCATGCTATATTCTGATCATTTTCTCCTCCTTTTCTTTTACTCTGATTTATTGTGTCACTCTTATGCTAATTAAATCCAGGAATCTACACTTTCTCAATCGTCTCAATGTCTTCTTCGAGCAACTTTCCTTCCGTTTTGAATCACTTCAAGTCTATTACCCACTTTCCGATCAAGTATCAAGTACGAGTGAGTACAATATTATTTTCGATATGCCTTACAATCAAATATAATATCCCGAATATGGCAATTTACAGTCATCGGATGCATTGCCTAGATGGTACTGGTATGCTGAAATGTAGCACGATGAAGGAGCCCTCCACTTTTCATCTCGAGCATTTCCAATTGACCATCGACGTTCAGCCTTCCGCCCATTCCATTGAGTAATATTTAATGCAGTTGCAAAGCGAATAGTCATCGATTAATTGCCATCGTATACGCATTCGATACAGTTGCTGCACTCAAAAATTGTCTTTCAATTCAAGTGTTGATAAACAATCATAATTTTTATAATTCAGACTACTGTGACACAAACATTGTGACAAAGTAGATTTATTTCGATTCTTTTGGTGTTTGTGTGTGACTTTTTGTTATTGGTTGGAGGGTATTATTCTTTCATCTCAAACAATAATACACTTTTTGAGTGAATGCTGCCTGTGGCATAGACAAAGGATTATCGACCGCACCACTCTGATGAATCACCGAAATGTGCTAAAACACATTTTTTCTCACACTTTCTTACTTCTGGCATGATAAAGAAAAAAGTGTTACAAAGCGAGAAAGCAAATTTTTAGCAGAACCCTGACTCACACTCGAGCTCCGCCCAAAGAGAAAAAACATCAGCACATTAGTTATTTCATTCATTCATTGTTCACCTTCCAATGGCTCTCTTTCTCATTTTTGGCTTATTTATTCACATTTACCATTCCTCTTGTTCGCTCCCCCTCCCCTCATGCTCACCATTGCAGAAATCTACACTTTCTCAATCGTCAAACGTGACTGGAAACAAGTGCTGGAGACAAATGAATAGGACGCAACAATCGTGAGATGCATGAACTGTCCATCGCTACCAGACGAATTGAGAAAAGGTAAACGCGAATAATGCTAGCAATTTGTTCATCAAATGCTTACTGAATCTTCACTGTTCCAGACATGCCCACCGAAATGGAGTTAATAAAGGGTGCCCTGCGCATCTGGAGAGTCATCCACGTAGTCAGAAAGTTCTCGATCGCTCCTCGAACAACTCGAAGGCCTAGTTCCTTCGCTATGTGAATCACGCCCTTGATAAGTATGTATTTATTTTTCCCAAATTCCGAATACACTAGTTTTGCCTCACAGTTTCAGCATCTCTGAATTATTCCTCACGATTTCTTTTGTCTGGAATCGTATCATCCTATTTCAGCGACCCGTCTGCGAATGTCGATCGCGCCGCATTGTGATTAGTGGGAAATCATGCACCTGTACTATCTGCCTGAAGACAGAGTTAGAGACGCTCTATCTATCATTGAGGTCAAAACAACGCACTCTTTCGAGCTCCG